>JACEFZ010016454.1:0-18768 GCA_014155875.1 Cepaea nemoralis | reverse complement strand
ACGGGGGGGGGCCCCCCCGGACTCAACCTTAGGAATGCACGAACATGACAGGTCACATGTCCGCCGTCATAACCAGCGACTTATCACGTAGCAAATTCAAACATCCCACTTTCATTTCCTTTCTATGTGTCCATAGTGTCTTTACATCTTTCCCCAGAAAACCCATTTCCAAAACCAATATATTTTTTTTCAGTGTACCTGCTTAGTGCCATACTTCACAACCAGAAAAAAGTACCCCTTCTATGTACCACTTCAACCGTCAATAAGAAAATATGTTAGACAAAATATTAAAATTATTGATCAAATACAGAAATATCTCGTCCAAACTTATAAGAAGTAGGAACATTTTTTAACCTATTGGGAACAATATAAATCAACTAGGAAATTTTGTTAAAAATAGACAAAATATTGATCAGTAACGATATAGCTTGTCAACACTTATGAAAAGTGGGGAAATTTTTAGTCAAATGAAAAAAAAGATTGACCAAGAAACAAAATTCCCCCACCAAACTTATGAAAAGTACGAAACTTTGTTAAGCAAGTATGAAAATGTATCGCCCAAACAGAAAAATATACCACCCAAATTTATAAAAAGTAGGAACATATTTTAAACCCAAAATGGAAAATATCTTGGCCAAATAGGAAAATTTGTTACCCAAAAGGGGGAAAATTTCCAAGTAACGAAATACATGGGTTCAAAACCTACGAAAAGTAGGAAACTTGTAATTAAATGTGAAAATGTGTTAAAATTTTAATTAACATTAAAAACTAATTAATCGCAATTTTATTGCGCAAAATGTAAGCTTGATATAGTCGTATATCTTAACCTATACTTATACTTAGCGAGCAATAAATTTGCGATTTATTAGTTTTTAATTTTAATTAAAATTTTAACTTTTTCCCTTTCTAACAGTGGTGTGTGTCTATGTCTCTTAAGAAAGAGTTTGTTGTGTCTGAGGTATAGTTAGGGTTAGGGTTAGTCAGAAAGAGGTTGTTGTGTCTGATGTATAGTTAGGGTTAGGGTTAGTAAGAAAGAGTTTGTTGTGTCTGATGTATAGTTAGGGTTAGGGTTAGTCAGAAAGAGGTTGTTGTGTCTGATGTATAGTTAGGGTTAGGGTTAGTCAGAAAGAGGTTGTTGTGGCTGATGTATAGTTAGGGTTAGGGATAGTCAGAAAGAGGTTAAGTTTGATGTATATAATGCTTTATTTTCGTTAGGCTCTTCTTATGCGCTCATCTTTAGTTACTGTGGTAGTCCAAGGAATTCAAATAATTCGTCCCAGGAACCCCTCTCTATGTTGATTCTTTAAAGTTCTTCCTAGCGTTGATGGTTGATGACCCTATTCGTTGTCTAGAATAGCACCTAATAAGTTAACGGGGACATATGCTTTGCCTCCATTAGGTTGGAAAATCTGCCTAGTCAGCAGATATTATACTGTTCTGTAATCAAAAAGAATGTTAGTGTTATTTGTTATGAAACATTGAAAGTCGGTTACAAAGATGTGGATGCTGGTATTCCCGAGTTCACTAGGGCAGGCGTGGTTTTAAGAAAGGCCGAGTTTATAACAGACAGTGGTGGTTGGTTGCAGACTTGCCGTTATTGCGGATGTGAAATGCTAATGTGAGCTAGGAGTGGACACCGCAAGAAATGTTATTTTAGGTCGAGAAAAACCGTTGTATTGTTGAAAGATGGAACAATGAAAGGATAGTGTAGCAGACATTGTGGTATGGAAAGTTGAAGATGGCAGCCATGGGAAATGGTTCTGTGATGACGAATACCTAGATGATACAGAAACTATACCAGGTGGAACCATAGACGACCTTACCATAAATGTTGTTAACTGTCATGGGTATTTTAATGGAGCATGTGTACAATGGAGGTTTGAAGTTCTTGGTGATGTGACCACTTTGTGTTAGAAAGAAACCAAGAGTGTGGAGAGATGAGTGATTAGTCTTATAAGGGTTTCTGTAGCAGATACGCTGAAGTTGGAGGTTTCGGTAATGTAAAATCGGGAAATTGGTGACATTGATAGCGTCTTTTCAGCTAAAAGTTCAAGACACGTTTGACATAACTACAGAAGTAACATTTTTTCCTAATATGGGTACCACATTTTTTTCTTGGGTTGGTCGAAATATTTCTTACTTTTCCATAGCTATTTCTAAGACTGGCTGACAGAATTTTCTAGTTTTATCACTTTGGACGACAAGTTTATAAGTTTGTTTGAAATATGTCTGTACTTGGTCAGTATTTTTTTCACATTTGGTTAACAAAGTTTCCTACTTTTCATAAGTTTGGACCAGATATTTATAAGTTTAGTCAACAGTTTTTTCAATCTGGTGTACATTTTTTCTTTACTTGGTCAATATTTTTCTCATTAGGTTAACAAATTTTTCTAATTTTTAGAAGTTTGGATGTATTATTTCTTCACTTGGCCAATATTTTTCATCGTTGGCTAACACATTTTCCTGCTTAGGTCGACATATTTTTCTAAGGTTTGTAAGTTTGATTGAGGTATTTCGTAACTCGGCCACTATTTTTCCTACGTTGGGTACCATATTTTCTTATATCAGTCGACATTTTTATAAGTTTGGATGAGATATTTCTTGACTTGGTCAAAATTTTCCACATTTGGCTAACACATTTTCCTACTTTTTATATGTTTGGTGGAGATATTTATAAGTTTGACAGATAATTTTCACATTTAGTTAACAAATTTACCTACTTTTTATGAGTTTGGACAAGAAATGTCTTTACGTGGTCAATAGTTTTCACCGTTGAGTAACACATTTTCATTATATAATTTGGATGCGATATTTCTTTACTGGGCCACTATTTTTTCATCTTTGGCTAACCAATTTTCTTACTTTGGTTGACATGTTTTCCTACTCTTTGTAAGTTTGGTCGCCAATATTTTTCCTAATATGGGTAACATTTTCTTATAACGGTCGACATATTTATAAGTTTGTCCTTCGTTTTGCCTATTGCATTACTTCGGTCGACATATTTCTTGATGTTACTAGCTTGTTTTCTTACTTGTTATAAGTTTGGATGCGATATTTCACTACTTGGCCAATATTTTTCACCTTTGCCTAACAAATTTTCATACATGTTATAAGTTTAAACGAGACATCTATAAGTTTGACCGATACTTTTTCCTATTTGGTTAACATGATTTCTTAGTTGGCTAATATTTCTTTCTCATTAGGTTAACACATTTTCCTAATTTTTGTAAATTTGGTGTACATTTTTATTTACTTGGTCAATATTTTTCGCATTAGGTTAACAAGTTTTCCTAATTTTTATAAGTTTGGTTGCGATATTTCTGTATTTAGCCGACCTTTTTCCCATTTGGTTGACAAATGTTCCTACTTTTTTATAAGTTTAGTTGAAATATTTATAAGTTTGGTTGAAATTTGGCCAAAATTTTCACATTTAATTAACAAAGTTTCCTACTTAACGATGTATTTCGTTACTTGGACAATATTTTCCCCATTTGGCTAACAAATTTTCCTATTTGGCCAAGATATTTTCCATTTGGTTAACATATATTCCTACTTTTTATAAGTTTGGGTGATATATTTCTCTGTTTGGTCGATACATTTTCATACTTGCTTAACAAAGTTTCGTACTTTTCATAAGTTTGGTGGGGATATTTCGTTACTTGGTCAATCTTTTTTCTCATTTGACTAACACATTTCCCAACTTTTCATATGTGTGGACAAGATATATCGTTACATGGTCAATATTTTTTTCTATTTGACTAACAAACTTTCCTACTTGATTGATATTGTTCCCAATAGGTTAACAAATGTTCCTACTTCTTATAAGTTTGGACGAGATATTTCTGTATTTGATCAATAATTTTAATATTTTGTCTAACATATTTTCTTATTGACGGTTGAAGTGGTACATAGAAGGTGTACTTTTGTCTGGTTGTGAAGTATGGCACTGAGCAGGTACACTGAAAAAACATATATTGGTCTTGGAAATGGCTTTCTGGAGAAAGATGTAAAGACACTATGGACACATAGAAAGGAAATGAAAGTGTGGATGTCGAATTTGCTACGTGATAATGTCGCTGGTTATGACGGCGGACATGTGACCTGTCATGTTACGTGCATTGCCTAAGGTTGAGTCGGGGCAGTTTGTTGTGTTTGTGTGCCTCTGTTAACATCCACTACCCACTCGTCGTTGTATGATCCGATAGTTGTTACGTACAGATACGCCTTCCCCGACTAGTATGGGTGATCACATCTCTGTACTATGAGTATGAGAAAGGCTTAGTCGGAAACTGTGATTAGTTGCTTACACGCGCGTATGGGGTTTTCGAGACCAGTTTATGTTGTGTTGATGCCCGGGTGTCCTTTGGTGTAACCCGGTAACACTAGGACTACACGATATAGAAAAAAAGAGAGAAGGGTGGACCATTTTACCCTTCGGATGCAGTGTTGATGATGCAGTGTATTCACTCCTATACACAGTGATCATCATACGTTAGGTTCCCTGACTCGACAACCGATAGGACACCCTTTTTCTATAGTTTCCCTCTTAACCACGTGTCTCAGGGTGTAGTCATTACCCTGTGACGGATGCGACGCCGTCTTTGAACGATTGGGTTATTAGCCACGTGTTCCACGTGTATCGTTATGCGTGTCACTGGATGCATCGCCATCTTTGACCGGTTGAGTCATTAGCCACGTGTAGTGGCTGTACCCTTATACATGTGATCGGAAGCAAGGAATTCTTTGACTGGTTTTCGCCAATGAGCCCTTGTCTCGGCTGTACCATTACACATGTGACCGGATGTGACGCCATATTTGACCAGTTTTAGCGAATGAGACGTAGTCTGGTTGTAGCAAGTACCCATGTGTGATAGGGTGCGACGCCATCTTTGACCGGATGTAACTATTGTCCATGTGTGTCGTCTGTACCACTAGGTGCTATTGACCAATGCAAAATCAGTGGTCGAGGCGCTCCTGTTGGGGAAATTACCAATACTAAGGACATTACTTTCTGAACTTAGCAGTCGGCATAACGTCTTGATCATGTCATCGCTCATTTTAACCACTACTGTCACTACAGTAACTTCCCCTACAACTTAAGGGGTCGCTTGACCACCCCTTGACCCTTGACCACTACTTGCCCAGTACTTGAACATCACTTGACCAATTCTTGATCATCACCACGTCACTAGACCTACTTTCACCGCAATTTAAGTAGTCACTCGACCATTTACCACTACTTGACCACTACTTGAGCACGTCATCGATCACTTTAACCAACACAGATTCACTACACGTACTTTCCCTTACAATTTAAGTGGTCACTCGACCGTTTGACCAGTACTTGACCGCTACTTGACCACTACTTGACCACTACATCGATCACTTTAACCAACACCGTTTCACTACACGTACCATACCCTACAATTTAAGTGGTCATTCGACCACTTGACCACTACTTGACCACCTCATCGATCACTTTAACCAGCACCGTTTCACTACACGTACCATACCCTACAATTTAAGTGGTCATTCGACCACTTGACCACTACTTGACTACTACTTTACCACCTCTTGACCACGTCATCGAGCACTTTATCCACTACCGTTTCACTACACATACTTTCCCCCGACAATGTAAGTAGTCTCTCGACCACTTGACCACTGCTTGACCACTACTTTACCACCTCTTGACCACGTCATCGAGCACTTTATCCACTACCGTTTCACTACAATACTTTCCCCCGACAATTTAAGTTGTCACTCGACCACTTGACCACTACTTAACCACTGCTTGACCACTACTTAACCACTGCTTGACCACTACTTTACCACCCTTTAATCATCACCATATCATTACATCCACTTTCCCCTAAAAAATTTCCTCACTTGACCACCACATGACCACTGCTTGACCACTAATTTACCACCCTTAAATCATCACCATACCATTACAATCACTTTTCGCTAAAATTTCCTCACTTTACCACTACTTGACCACTGCTTGACCACTAATTTACCACCCTTTAATCATCACCATATCATTACAACCACTTTCCCCTAATAATTTCCTCACTTGAACACCACTTGACCACTGCTTGACCACTAATTTTCCACCCTTTAATCATCACCATATCATTACAGCCACTTTTCCCTAAAATTTCCTCACTTGAACACCACTTGACCACTACTTGACCACTAATTTACCACCCTTTCATCATCACGATATCATTACAACCACTTTCCCGTAAAATTTTCCTCACTTGACCACCACTTGACCACTGCTTGATCAGTAATTTACCACCCTTTAATCATCACCATATCATTACAACCATTCTCCCTAAAATTTCCTCACTTTAACACCACTTGACCCCTACTTGACCATCTGTTGACCACTAATACCTGGTACCCACCCCTTACCACCAAATGACACTACACCATATCCATTGCAATCAACGATCTTTAGCTTTCAAGGTTTCATTTGTAACACGTGTGATGTTAGTGAATAAGCTACTATGAACATCTACATAGCACTAATAACCACCCTTATCAACAAATTTCACTAACCCATACCCACTACTATCCCCACCGCACCTATTCCTTTTATTCGTACTAATGTACACCACCAATGCGCTAACAGTTCAAAATATTTTAACACACCACTCACCAATGTGTTTACAACCCGTTACTTAATTACTTTTCCATATGCATCCCTCCACGTCTGTTATGAACCGACCGCCGTCACACCCGCACGAGACTTTCCCACACTTTGCCAACCAAAATAAGAAAAAAAGAAATTCCCGGTACTACCTTCCAGATTTGTCCACACGTCCCCACCAAAAAAAACAAACAAAAAAACTTTATAACTATGTCTATAAACTGTCAAAATTGTCAACTGTCATTTACTGCCAATATAGTACCTTGCGGTGTATGGCAGAGGGGTCTTTGAGCCTGAGGAATAAAGGCCGCCTGGCTAGTGCAGTCGCCGCGAACTGTGCAGGTTAGGATTTTCTTTTTGCCCCCGACAGAAAAAAATCCGACACCTTACTGAGGGATCGAACCCGGGCCTCCCGAATGAGAGTCCGGACTTCTAGCCTCTCAGCCAGCCGCTCCTCTGTCTAACTATGTCTATACATGGTTTAATAAAAATTATTATATAACTTACTTGAATCGGTTGTTATTTTGAATGTTTTATGTTGTATTTTTTATGTTGTATAGTACTTATAATTTAAGGGGTCACTTGACCGCACCTACTCTGACCACGCCTATTTAAAAAAAGGAGAGTTATCGCCCTTTGCGGCGCAAAAGCAATAAGCGCCGCAAAAAACAATATCCTTTTGTACCTATATACTACTCATGTATATAACAATTCCGTGTCGTGTTTTTGAGTTTAACATGCGACCATTTATATAACTGTTTTTGCAGTTCGTGTATGATTGTCTTCTCTGATATGCCTTCAACAAATAAGGTTACATGATCAGCTCGGACAGATGCCAAAGACAGGGAACAGTCATAAACCAGACGAACTTCATCAGCCTGTGCTCCAGCTGTCTGCACACAACAGTGCTAGACAGTACCTACTATCCACGGTACCTAACAGAGAAGATCTGCAGTAGTGGTTCCAGCAGCAGCCCCGCCTTCAGGGACGGCTGTCTCTTCCAGCCGGGACTACGTGAGTGTTACAGGGTGTATGTTTTAATGACTGGTGGGATTTTTGAAAATATTGCCATTCCAAGTTTTGTATTTACATGACCATGAACTCCACAGAGGGTGAATTCAAAACTTGGAACAGCAATATTTTCAAAAACACCCCAGTCATTAAACATCCATCCATCCATCATGTGCCATGCCGGTAAGCGTGGGCGGTCATGTTCTGCCATCTCACTCGATCAACAGGGTCGTGGATCAGTTCCGTGTTTCTGTCTCGACCATGTCACAAGGCCAAGCCATCCAGATACTTGTTTCTAGGTCTTCCCCTTGGTCTGTTCCCCTCGATCTTACCAGTTGTCACAAAGTTCTCCAAATCATTTCTTCTCATAACATGCCCAAAAAATTGTGACTGTCTACGTCTAATGTCTCTGATCAGTTTACGATCTTCATTTGTTTCTTGAAGGACTTGTTCATTGGTCTTTCTGGCTGTCCATGGTATTCTTTGCATTTTCCTCAGAAACCACATTTCTACAGCCATCAGATGTTTTTCAGCCTGGCTGCTCATTGTCCAAGCTTCACATCCATATAAAAGTACAGGTTCTATGTAGCATCTCAACACTCTTTTTCTCGTTTCAATTGACATCTTTTTATTGGTCAGTATGTTTTTCATCTTGCTAAAGGCTACTTTTGCCATGGCGATCCTTGTTCTAATCTCTTCAAGGCATCTCCCATCAGATGTTATTACTGTTCCGAGATAATTGTACCTATTCACTTGTTGAAGAATATTCCCATTTACTTGTATATTACACTGTGGTATTTCGTTCTTCCTAGTGACGACCATAATCTGTGTCTTTTTACAATTTAATTCTAACCCTTGTTGTTCACTGTGTGTAACAACCGCATCTACTAAATTTTGCAGATCCTGTTCATTGTCTGCAATCAAGACTGTATCATCTGCATATCTAATGTTATTGATGCATCGTCCCCCAATGTTGATTCCTTCCATATTTTCAATATTTCTGAAAATATTTTCACTGTACAGGGAAAACAGATCTGGAGACATTACACATCCCTGTCTCACACCTCTCTTAATAGGCTGATATTGGCTTACTTCATTATCAACTCTTATGGCAGCTTGTTGTTTCCAATATATGTTTTTTACAAGTCTAAGGTCTTCTCACTTTATCAAAAGCCTTTGTGTAGTCAATAAAGCAAAGGTGTAGATCTTTGTTTACTTCTATAGAACGTTCGATTACGGTTCTCAGTATACACAGCATTTACTGTACCCTTGCCTACTACAAACCCACATTGTTCTTCTCCTATTTCAGGTTGTATTTTCCTCCTAACTCTTTGCATGATAATTCTTAGCAAAATCTTCGTGATGTGACTCATTATACTAATTGTTCGATGTTGATCACACTCCAAGGCTCCTGATTTCTTTGGGATTGCAATAAATACAGAATTACATAACTCATGAGGTATATTTCCAGTATCATATATTGTATTAAGCAGACTGGTAACTTTATCTATTCCATATTCTTCTAAAGCATTAATCATTTCTGTTGTGACGCTGTCTGGACCGGGGGTCTTCCCAGATTTCATATGATTAAGAGCATTCTGAACCTCCAGTCTTCAAAATTGCTGGCCCTTCATTGTTATTTTGAACAATATATTGTTCGTCTCTGTTATCGTCATAAAGGTTTTTCACGTAATCTGACCATACATGTAAAATCTGATCTTTTTCTATTACGACTCTTCCATCTTTTGTCTTTAGGCAGCCTGCTGATGTACGTGTTCTTTGATTAGTAATCTCCTGAATTCTTTTGTGCATTAGTTTCGCATTTTTACTGTTGTGTTGTTTTTCAATTTCTCTGCAATTTTTCTCAAGCCATGTTTCTTTAGCCTCCTTACATAAGGTTCTGACTTTTCTGTGAATTTCTTCATATTTGGCAGGATTATTTTTGTTCTGTCTTCTTGTTTCCATTAGTTGTAAAATTTCTTCAGTCATCCATGTCTTACGGCCCACTTTCTTTACTTTTGGAATAGTTTTTTCTGCTGCACAACTGATTGAATTCTTCAGCATTTCCCATTGATCATCTACATCTTGAAATAGGATCTCTAGATCAGACAATAAATCAAATTCGTTCTTTACTTCTATGTTAAAATTATCTTGTATTTCTTTGTCAGTTTTCAATTTGCACAAGTCATATTTAGGGTTTCCTGCTGTATACTTGACTTTCTTTAACTTTACCCTCAATGTGCCAGTAATTAATCTGTGATCACTGTAACAGTCTGCATTTGGAACTGTTTTTACAACTGTTAATGCATTTCGAAACCTTTTGCTTATCAGGATGTAATCTATCTGGTTTTTAATCCTGCTGTCTGGACTCCTCCATGTCCATAATCTTCTAGGATTTTGTTTAAACCAGGTGTTTCCTACAACCATTTCTTGTTCTTTTGCCCATTCTACAAGTCTGTAACCTCTTTCATTTCTCTCTCCCAAACCATGGTTGCCTACACTGCATCCATCGTTTTGCTTTCCTATTTTTGCGTTGAAATCACCCATTATGATATTTATTTCTGATTTTTTACAGTTCTTCAAAGCAGACTCCATGTCATTATAAAATTTCTCTATACCTTCTTCACTGCTTTCACTTGTTGGGGCATATACTTGAATTACATTTATTTTAAAAGGTCTTCCGTTTAATTTTACTAATAGAACTCTGTCTGACACAGCCCAATATCCTTTGACAGAATTTGATGTTTGCTTATCTAATATAATGGCTACACCTCTTTGCTGTTCTTCTCCCCCCGAGTAAATAATCTTACAATCCTCTCCTGTCCTTATCCCTGCTCCTCTCCATCTCGTTTCCGATATTCCTAATATGTTAATCTTCTCTCTCTCCATTTCTTTTTTGATGTCCTCCAACTTTCCATCTGCATTCATTGTTCTAACATTCCAAGTTCCTACTTTCAATGATATTAATCTTTTGCACCTAGTAGCCTGTTGACGGTCTGGAGTCACCTGGTGCGCATGACTATCCCTACCGGGCGAGGCTGCTCCTATGGAGCACCCATTTACGCCGTTTCTCTGATTATCGATAAGTGAACACAACATGATTTTCTTGGCATGTGTAAAGAAGGTAGTTTGCCATTGCTTTCCTTCCCAACAGTGACCATACTGGTCAGTGACCGTAGCCATTGTCTCCTTAAAAAAGGAGATCCTCTGCCTACCGTCGTGAAGGTGGAGACCATAACCTACAACTATCTGTTGGCTGCTCTCCATCTTCATTTACCACCTGCACCCATGGCTTCACGTAACCCTGATCGGGGGGCTAAACGGGTACTCCACCTTGCCCAAGGGTGTCCCGTAGGCTAGCGGAGGGAAGGAGGCGCCTTACTTCTCCTTTGATAGGGGATACCCCTACCCCGCTACCCCTATGCATTAAACATACACCCTATATATTCAATGTGCTCTGATTATTAACCGATTAAGTGCCATGGGATTATTAATCGTCCCAAGCGACTTCCCGTATCCGCCATGGGCGTAAATACTGCAGTTTTTTTAATGTAACACTCTTTGGTTTATTTTATTTTATTTTGACGCTCGCTCGCTTTGAACTCAAGCGTAATCCATACATACGACTTCTAGTAGCGTTGAACTTAATTGTGCGTGTGGATGAGCTTTCCCTATTAACAGTTTCCCTCGCCATCAGACGAACTCACTCCGACTTCAGAGGTACTTGTAATTTACGTCCCCAAGTCAAGGACGATATGTCAACATTTTAGTCCAACTGTCCGGTGTAGGGTTGAACCCCTTACCTCAGCATCAGCACACCGAATGTTTAGGAACACGTGTTCTTATCCATTCGACCATACTTACCTACCTCTTTAATTTGATATATAATGCGTGTCTGATATCATATTAACAACTTTTACGTCATCACTGTGACACACCCCTACTTCCCATTTTCCGCTATCCATTTTATTAGGTACAAATCTACTTTTTGTTTCGCACCGAATCAGCTAATTGATTTTTAATTGTCCCGAAGCGGTTTCCTGCTGTGAGTCTGTGATATGACCACATTTTGTAGGCCGTGAGCAAGGAGGAATTTGTGGTAAATCTGTCCTTCATGTTGGCAAGCGACGGGATCAGGCGTCGAACTCGCGTCGACTGTGCTCCTGGTATTACCAGCGCAGATGGCTATATAACAGTAACATGGCTGTTCTTGAATCCATGCCGTATGGTGTTGGTCACATTGCTGTCTTTGGGATACTATGTGGTGAGATCTCAATCTCTTTCACGATTGAGTTCGAGAAGTGAAACAGAAATCAGAAAGAGAATAGGAATGGTCAAAAAAGCTTTCAACATCGTGAAATCAGTATTAACATCTAGAAAGATTAACAACGCGTTAAAAATGAGAATTGTCAAATGTTATATGTATTCAACACTACTATATGGCACAGAAGCCTGGACACAGATAGTTAGTTAGTTGCTGTTCCAACTTCACGGCAACGGGTCGTCACCATTATGCTCCGTTCCTGTGCCAGTGAATATCACACAAAATGTTCCTCTCTGCCCAATGTGAAAAGTGGAACAATGGCATTCTGGCGGCGGCATTATGTACAGTGTACCGGGGGTGGGGGGGGGTGTGGGGGGGGGGGGGGGCTGTTGGCTTACCGAAACTTCTGTCTGTTCTACTTTTCACATTGGGCAATGAGGAGCATTTTGTGTGATATTCACTGGCACAGGAACGGAGCATAATAGGGACAACCCGTTGCCGTGAAGTTGGAACCGCGACTAACTAACCAACCAACCGACCGACCGACCGATCGACCGACCGACCGACCGACCGACCGACCAGCCAGCCAGCCAGCCAGCTAGCTAGCTAACTAACTAACTAACTAACTAACTAACTAACTAACTAACTAACAAAATAACTAACTAACTAACAAAATAACTAACTAACTAACTAACTAACTAACTAACTAACTAACAAAATAACTAACTAATTAACTAACTAACTAAGTAACTAACTAACTAACTAAATAACTAACTAACTAACAAAATAACTAACTAACTAACTAACTAACAAAATAACTAACTAACTAACTAACTAACTAACCAACTAACTAACTAACTAACTAACTAACAAACAAAATAACTAACTAATGAACTAACTAACTAACTAACTAACTAAATAACTAAATAACTAACCAACTAACCAACTAACCAACTAACCAACTAACCAACTAACTATCTTTGTCCAGGCTTCTGCGCCATATAGTGGACAAAGATAAAGAATAAGCAAATAGAAAGTCGAATAGACGCCATGGGGATGTGGCTATACAGTAGAATATGTCGTATTTCATTATAACAAAAACAATCAAATACAGCGGTTCTAGAAAAATTGGACAAGAAAAGAAAGTTGATGAAAGAAATTAAAATAAAAAAGGAGGCAAGTAAAATATTTCGGCCACGTTAAAAGACATAACACTCTTCTAAAAACGGAGGGTAAGGTTGAAGGCAAGCGAACAAGAGGCATACAACGATACAAGTGGGAAGGTGTCGTGAAATGCCGCCTTAACATCCCAGAATATTTTTCTCGGTCTCCAAATTTGAGAGGCCAAATTGAGAAAGAATGAATTAATCACGCTACTCCAAGGCTATCTAGTCGTGAGGTAAGATTATTCACAAAAAGCCTCTAGCCATGATGTAAGCTTGCAGATCGGCAGACTCAGTAGAGTGTGAAAACAGACCTTGTAAAACCGGTCAGCTGTGAAGTGTCAAGACTGGCCACACAAAGTAAATGTTGGCTATTGAAACTGAAGCAGGAATACTAGAGGTGCAAGGTGTGAAATCACTGATAAGACTCAGGGGGCTAATAATGGTCAGACCCACAGGTGTGAAGGCTAGTGTGCATGCAGAAAGAACTTTTATGACTGGACAGGTTGCAGTGTTAATTGCAATTAACGTCAGGGGGAGATAAGAAGAATTTATGAATGGAATTCCGGGGAGATAAGTGTCTACTGCTAGGCTAGGTATAAAAACCCCTGCTAGACTTTTTCCCTTTAGATTAAGTCTGACTTCAGAACAGGTAGGCAGCCAGCTCAATGTCTGTAGTCATATGCATGATTATTATGTTGGCTTCTAGGAAGGATTTCTTAGTAACTATGCAACAGTCTTTTAGACATATGAACTTTCAGTCTATATCTGATCTAGGTTATTGCAAGAACTATCATTGTCATAGGTTACTTGAGTGTTTTTTCTAAGTTCTGTGTTCAATATCATTGTGCTTTAAGTGTTACTCTTCTGAGAAGTAGAAACTTATGGAAGGCAGGTCTTGTCTAGATATACTTGAGGTGTCGTAGCAGATGCTTGCCATCTCTTTCTAAACTAGACTAGTCTCTTTTTGTGTGTGTCTACTGGAGAGTGGGGATCTGGACCACAGTTCCAGATAGATCAACTCTCACAAGGAGCACCTATGTTGTAGATCTCAAGGACGAGTGAAGACTAGGAGTGTCAGGACTGACAGGATCGTCAGAATACCGGCAAGCTGTTTCTTTTTTGGTTTCCACTGGAGAGTTGCTGATCTCTCACTGATCCAGACAGGATTCAGAGTTACGTATTGTATATTAATCATTTCACCTTCATGATTACTGTAGTACAGAAACTCATACACATCCATCATCGTCTGGAAAAACCTTACATGTGTAATATGAGTAGTAAATAAATGTTGTAGTCTTGTAACTCATAGTTCTCTCGTTATATTTTAATTCCAATTGTGCATACGTGTTGTTGTGTACATTGGTGGGGGTTCACATACACACCAAGGAAAGGAGCAGTCAGGGAGAAAAACCTGTACTAGGATAGTTGTCCTTAAACTTTAATTCAGACTTTAAAAAAATCTATCCTAGCTAACCTTCTCTTTCCTATACCTTGGCGAATATTCAGCACAGTTCATTTCAATTTTGTAACGAGCCACTTAGAGCTGTACGTTGGATATTCAGGGCTTAATCTGTAGTTCAGCCATATAGATTTTGTCCCTAGTCAGTTTCTGACCATTTGGGGTTGCTCGCCAGTGAATAATACTTTCATCTAGCCGGTGGGGCAATCCGACTTATGAAAGAAGGTAACATCAAAATAACAGCAATCTGACATAATATACAGTCAGGGCGAGAGACAAACAGTGTTGAAAATCCATTGCAGCCAACCTTCATTACGGAGACATCACCTGATTGATTGATGTTGTTAGTCGACATGTCACGTCTGCCCACAGTTTTGCGTGTCAGTATTCGATGGTTCTCGTCGGATGTGTCGCCACCTTGCAGAGCTAGAAGGGCTGGCATGTCCCAGTGACCCCAAGAGCTGTACCGACAGTAGCGCAGCTACTAGTATGGCCTCCCATGCCTGACAAGTCAAGGGGTAGTAACCAGAAGAAGGGAGACACAACCTGGGACAGTCAAAGGCTAGAAGAATGCAAACCCTTATTGCACTGAGATTTACATTTTGTTTTTCGTTTTGCTTTTATACTGACTTTATTAGTTTCCCAATTCTTATTGTCCTTTCACCATATCATCTATCTTATAGTAGGGTATAATGCTCTACTTTCATTAGCCTCCTCCAGGCAATCGTTTTTAGTTGTTCTGGCAGTCCAAGGTATAAACAACAATTGTCTCAGAGACCCCATCTCTGCTGCATCCAAGCTCGTTCTTGTTTGTGCATTCACATTCAAAGATTCATTGCAAGACAGCAGATCAGGTTCCATATAACATTTCAGTGTGCCTATTGTATAAGGCTGGGTCAGTCCTTGAACCAAAATTGTAATGTAAACAATTCCCATCAGATGGGAACCTGAGCGCAGAATGATCGAACCAGCAGGGGAGTGAGTTCGTCACTGAGCTAGTGTGGCTTGCTAACTGATGATTGGGTTGATTAATCGTCTGAAGCGACTTCCTGTATATGACATTGGCTTATATACAGTAGTTTACCTATGCAACCCCCTTTAATGTGATATATAATAGAACAAGTCTACTACCATATTAACAACTTTTAAGTCATAACTGTGGCACACCCTTACTTCCCATTTTCCGTCATCCATGTTTGTTTGGTCCAAATCTCCTACTTTTTGTTTGGTACTAAATCAGTTACTTATATTAAATATGGTACGGAGGTTGTTGTGCCGAAGTTGTAAAGCCATATGAATATATTCCGTATGCTAAGGGTTTGTTTTCAAACTGCATTATTTAGATCAAATGAAATATTTCCAGAGACAAAGATGGAACTACAAAGTTCGCGTCTTGTGTGGTGCTCTTATCCATAACAGGCAGTTTCCATAATCCATAACAAACCAGATGTGATAAAACTTGCAATAAAGTCGATCTACTGGCCTTTAAACTAGTTAAATCTAATTTTTTCCCCCCGCGTTTCCATCCTGTTTCAGGATATTGCGGTCAACACCAGCATCTTTAAGCTGTATGTTGATTCCTAGGCTAGATTACGCTCATCAGCACGCCACGACTTTCTGAGCGACCGGCTCCATACTCTCATAAGTCACTGGCGCGACTCGAACCACTTCTAATTCTCGTGCGCTCACGTCAACCACGAGAGTACTCGGGGTTAAGGGAGAAAGCTGCTAACTCCTCGGCCAGGGAGCCGGCAGTTAAATCTACTAAATGTGGTAAATACCCAACTGATTAAATTATTTCATTTTACATCAAATATTATTATCTCTAGTAATTTATCAATTCATAATACGTTTGTGGATTGTCTTTCTTTCGTTGAAATACATGCACATATATCTTGTTGTAACTGTTCCACAGTTGGAGGTAGACCTGGAGGACTGTGTAAACAACAAGAATTTCATGTTCTCCTTCTCCGACAAGTTACTGGAAAATGCATGAAAGTAGTCAGTCAAGGTCAAGAAATTATCACAGACCAATGGCAAAGCATCACGCATGCCCTCCGTATTGGTTGTGAATGTATTGTAGATCAGAACTCACAGTTTGCGAAATATACACACTTTCCTTAAACATGTGTGAATTTATGATTTAGACTTTCAGACACTTTAATTAATTAAATAACAATGCTGTGAACAAGAGAAGACGTTCAGAAGGGAGGTAATTTTTAAACCGCATCTAGCTCTGACCAACTATACATACATGGCATTCTGAACATTTAAGATTCTTTCTGTAGTGGCTACAAAATATAATAACCATGTTTTTTGCTATAAGAAAAATTTACATTTATTTGTCACAGTTCTAATAATATTAACAATTCTCTTTCTCTCTTTTGCTAAAGAGAAATTATGACAATGGATGTTGTTATTGTTCTGCAGACGTTTCATCATTACATTTATTTCATCTATTTATCTATTTTTGTGAGATTCAGAATAAAAACATAAAATATAACTGAGAAGCTCAAGTGATGGACAAACACATACAGATATAGGTGAACATATTGAATAGGTGGCCTGTTTTTTATTTCCTCTGTTGGCGGACGACGAACGCAGGCATCATACAATTGTCTAGCCCGACTCATGACGTTATCGGTGTAGCTCCTTAACTTTATTCGCTGGGCTGGTCACCTGACTCGCATGCCAGATCATAGGCTCCCTAAACGATTTTTTTTTCTTACGGTGTCTGCGCTGTGGTAAACGCTCCCAAGGCGGCCAGAGGAAACGCTTTAAAGACACTGCATATCTCACTAAAAGCTTTTTTAGTCTTTTGGGAGACTGCTACCAAAGACCGAAATTCGTGACGTACATCATTACACAATGGTGCACTCACTTGTGAAGCAAACAGACTACAAGAGCTGTGGAAAAAAAAAAAGGCTGGAAAAAAAAAAACCGAGGAGATCCTACTCCTGGAATGCCAAGCATTCTTTGCTCACATTGTCAGAGAAGATGTCGAGGAGAAATAGGTCTTACCAACCATCATAGAATTCACGGCTCTAAACTTGCAACCCCACTGGATGAAATGAATGGTCAACATCATTATTGATGGACAAACACCAGCTCCTTATCAAATACACCGACGCGCCGGCCTGATGTAATCAATATCATGGACATGCTTAGTTTTATCAAGTAAACAAACGATCTTTTCCACGTCTTGAGTGATGTGGTCAATATCATGCCGGCACCCTTTACTTCCCAGAGTATTTCCTAATATCCATTTAGGCTGGGCCGACCTGGAAGCTCAAGTCTACGATTCACATTTACACTTTTCACATGATTGCTATCCACGGTTGTCACACATTCGTCTGTCACCTTCCCTTTTGTAAATATTTATATAACATTTATTGTGTTTTAATTTCATATTAACAGATTCGGTGCTAAACAAAAAGTAGGTTTGGACTAAACAAAAATGGATTTCGGGAAATGGGAAGTAGGGGCGTGTCACAGTTATGATTTAGAAGTTGATAATATGGTAGCAGACATGCTGTATTATATATATATAAACTGAACGGGGGTTGCATAGGAAAAACTACTGTATATAAACCTTTGGCAGACACGGGAAGTCGCTTAAGACAATTAATAATCCAGTGACACTTAATCAGTTAATTTACTCTTCTCTATGTTTGTTTTGTTCTTGACAAAGGTAGTGACTTTCAAAATGTCAGACAGTTGTGTTGTGTTTTATTCACACTTATTTATTGATATTTGTCTTGGTTTTTATTATATTATTACATAATTTTTACCTATTACACCTACGTGAATTATTTTGTTTCCATGGACTGAGGCCGGAGTCAGGTATGTATATATGTTTGTTTTCCTCATGAGTTCTCAAGATCTATTTATACATTTTTGTTTCATATATGCTGTAATTCGAACACATGACCACCGGGCCATTAGGTACGCATGTTATAAGTTGTATTTTTAATAACTGTGCAGTGTTTGAAAATATTTCCGGTCCAAGTTTTGTATTCACCCTATGTAAAGTTCATGCAACATAATAGGTAAATACAAACTTGGACCTTAAATATTTTCAAACACTGCACATTCATCAAAATACACCCTTCGGCTCCTTAAATGGTAATAATTGTCTTTAATAATAATTATCTCTAACGTGGAATATAATATCCGTATTATATCACGTTCCACTAAAGATAAATGTATA
>JACEFZ010016453.1:0-19096 GCA_014155875.1 Cepaea nemoralis | reverse complement strand
ACAAAAATAAGTTTGGGAGTTCCCAAAAAAACGTGATTTTCGGGTTTTACTTGGGGTTATAAAACGAATTTCAGAAGGGCAAAGAAGTACAGAACTTTTTAAAGTATGGGGGGAAAAAAAAACAATATCAAGTAATCGGATTTTTATTAACCGATTTTAAAAAATTTTCTTCTTTTTCCCCCCCCCACCCGCCGGGGGAAAAACCCTTTAAAACCCCCCCCCCCCTTTGGGGATGGGGGGTTTCACCCACCGGTTGAAAAACCCAATGGTCGAGAGGTTCATTTACCTTAGGGCAAACAGCCCCCCCCCCCCCTTTTCCCCCCCCCCCCTTTGGCCCAGTCCACAATTGTTTACGCTTTGCCCCATAAAATCCCCCCCAGAAAAAAAAATGTTTATATGTAAGGTTCTGGCAAGCAAACACTAGTGTGAAGACAAATCCCCTTTTAAAGGGAAAAAAAAATTTATTTTTGGTACATCAGGAGAAGGGTTTTTTCCCAGACCAATTTGATCCACTTAATTTGCGCCCACTATTTTAGAAAATTTTAAGCTAAAAATCATAATTAGAAAAAAATGCCATGGAAAATTTGGGCATCCCCAAACTTAACAATGCTAAGTTGTTCCTGTTTTTCTTTCAGAAATAATTCTGCAGAAAAGTATAATAGAGAAATCAACCAATTTTTATATGTAAGATCCAGATGAAGATTTGATGCAAGCCTTGTTGCAGGACCTGTCCACATTACCTATTGTTTAAACAGGTCTCTCATGATTATGGTTGATATCACTGTTTGGACAGAACCGTGGATGAAAGATTACGGTTCCCGCCTCAAACACAAAAGGTACTAGGTCACAGCATAAGGATGGACATTTTCCCTAGAACTATTTGTCATACTGCCACTTCTTTTCTGGTATGCGTAGTGGATTACGATGTCCTCGCTATGATTATTCCATTATTTCTTGTTGAGTTGAACTACACTGACATTAATTTTATATGGCTCGTCCATGTTTACTGACTACTTGTAACGTATTCTCTCTCTCTCACTCTCTCTCTCTCTCTCTCTCTCTCTCTCTCTCTCTCTCTCTCTCTCTCTCTCTCTCTCTCTCTCTCTCTCTCTCTCTCTCTCTCTCTCTCTCTCTCTCTTTTAACCCTTTGAAAATAAAGACTTATTATTATTATTATTATTATTATTATTATTATCTCTCTCTCTCTCGCTTTCTTTAGCTATCATACTATCAACTTATAAAATTTCAACCAGAACAAACTTCACAAAACACTAAACGGTTTCACAATTTCAAATATCACTTCAACATCATTTCGAAATATAGTCACAATATTCATTTATATTAAACTGCCCCTGAGCTTTAACTAATACTATAAAACAAGTGTTATTGTGTGTGTTGTTTGTCCCTCAAGAATGATGATGACCATTCATTTCATCCAGTGGGGTTGAAGGTATGGAGCCGTGAGTTCTAAGATGGCTGATAAGGGCTATTTTGGCTCGAAATGTTCTTTGACAATGTGGGCAAAGAATGCTTGACGTCTCTGGAGGAGGATTTCCTGCAGTGGTTTTTCTGTCCTGCCTTTTCTTCACAGCTCTTGCAGTCCTGGTTGCCTCACATATGACTGCACCCTTGCGTAATGATGCACGCCACGAATGTTGGTCTCTGGCTGCAGCCTCCCAGGTGTCATGATGAATTCCAAAAGCATTCAGTGAAATTTTCAGAGTGTCTTTAAAGCGTTTCCTCTGGCCACCTTGGGAGCGTTTACCACAACGCAGTTTATAAAACAAGGCTGGCACTGTGAATGTGCCATGTTGCCCCAAACGTTGAGTCCCGACACGTCCAACCTGGACCACGGTCTCACTCCGTCTGATCTGTCTAGGAATACAACCGCATGTTTCTGGAAATGATCCGAAATCGTGCCTGACGCACGTCCAAGTTGTACTTCACGCACTAAACAACTATCATGCGGGTGTGAGCTCTTTTCTGGTATAACCCGCTCCTTGATAACATTAGTATTTACTATGACACGTACCCTGATCTCTTGAGCAGTGAAATCGTATGCCCAGCCGTCCCTCGTAAGGACAAAGAAAAGTGCAAAGATTGCACATTATAAATCGTACAGCAGTGGTTCTCAACTGGTGGGAAATCTCCACCTTTCCCAGGGGGAAAGGGGGGGGGGGGGAGTTAGGGTTTCTATGGGGGGGGGGGGGGGGGAGAGAATTAAGATTATTTCAAGATCGCATTAATACAAGAAACGATTACTTGATATTGTTTTTCCCTCCATACTTTACGGTTCTGTACATCTCGCCCTTCTGAAATTCGTTTTATAATTTAATCAATAAATTAATCATGTGCCATGCCGGAAAGCATGGGCGGTCATGTTTTGCCATCTTACTCGATCACCAGAGTCGTGGATCAGCTCCGTGTTCCTGTCTCGACCATGATAAGTAGCCAAGCCATCCAGGTATTTACTTCTCGGTCTTCCCCTTGGTCTCCTCCCTTCGATCTTGCCAGTTGTCACCAAGTTCTCTAAGTTATTTCTTCTCATAAGAGGCCAACAAATTTTTGACTGTTTACGTCTATTGTCTCTAATCAGTTTACGATCTTCATTTGTTTCTTGAAGGACTTGTTCATTGGTTTTTCTGTCTGTCCATGGTATTCTTTGTATTTTCCTGAGAAACTACATTTCAACAGCCATCAGATGTTTTTCAGCTTGAATGCTCATTGTCCACTCCTCACATCCATACAAAAGTACAGGTTCTATGTAGCACTTCGACACTCTTTTTCTCGTTTCAATTGATATATTTTTATTGGCAGTATGTTTTTCATCTTGCAAAAGGCTACATTTTGCAATGGCAATTCTTGTTCTAATCTCTTCAAAGCATCTCCCATCAGATGTTATGACTGTTCCGAGATAACTGAACCGACTAACTTGCTTAAGAATATACCCATTTACTCGTATACCATATTGTGGTATTTCCTTCTTCTCAGTGACGGCCATAATCTGTGTCTTCTTACTATTCAATTCAAACCCTAGTTGTTCACTGTGTGCAACAACCGCATCTACTAAATGTCGCAGGCCCTGTTCATTGTCTGCAATCAGTACAGTATAATCTGCGTATCTAATGTTGATTCCTTCCATATCTTCTATATTTCTGAAAATATTTTCATTGTACAGGGAAAAAAAGATCTGGAGACATTACACATCCCTGTCTCACACATCTTTTAAAAGGCTGATATTGATCTACATCACTATCAATTCTGATGGCAGCTTGTTGTTTCCAATATATGTTTTTTTTTTTTACAAGTCTAAGGTATTTTCCATCAATTTGTAGATCTTCAAGCATCCTTATCATGTCGACATGTCTCACTTTATCGAAAGCCTTTGTGTAGTCAATAAAGCAAAGATATAGATCATTGTTTACTTCTATAGAACGTTCAATTACTGTTCTCAGTATATACACATCATTTACTGTACCCTTGCCTTCTACAAACCCACATTATTGTAAATTGTAAATAGGTAGATATGTATGTATGTAGGTAGGTAGGTAGGTAGGTAGGTAGGTAGGTAGGTAGGTGGGCACCAGCAAATGTTCAGGGGTCTAGAGGAAGTCGGCGTGTCATTGACCACATCACCCATCCAGGAGGGGCTGCGTGCTCTCGAGGTATGGTGTCCGCCTCGAGTGCTAGAGGTCCCGGGTTCAAGCCCCAGTGAGCGCCGGGATTTTTTCACGTGCACTTCTAGTAACAAAATTTCCGCTATTCTCTGGGTAGTGAGATCGGACGCCCATGTGTATTGCCGCGCACATAAAACATTCCTTGGCAGTTGGAAATCGAAACAGAGTAGCCTAACGGCACTGCCCAGGAAATATTTCGAGTTAAAAATCTACCCAATGTATTTCAGCATTTTCGCCGATGCTACGGAGTTCGTTCACTGATCTGAGAATCTTCGAACTCAAGCTTGAGTTAGCAGTAGCACTGAGCACTTATGGGTTACACCCGTGTGCGGTTATGTTGATCCGGCGACTAAACTAAACTAACTAAACTAAACCCATGTAGTACAGATTGGTCTGTGATGTCTATATGACCGGCATGATACAGACCATATCAGCCATCACTCACCGACTGTCATGTACAAATCTGGGGCTAATAGCGCATAGCCACCAGCCTCAAGGCGTGGAGACACACCTTCGGTCTTTACTATAACTGATTATATCCGATGTTCGTCCATCATGAATGACGTTGACCATTCATTGACGATGACCATTCATTACACTACATCTTTTGATTTGATGAGGAACGAATGACTTGCGCTTTGGTTTTGTATAGCGAGGAAGTGGTCGCGCAACACCTTCGCCCCCGCTCCCTCGTCTGTGTCCGTCTGGCTCCAGTGGCGAGCATGGCAAGACGACTGGAAGACGAACACAGATGCAGAGGACGTCAGGCTGCCACGGGCCAGTTATCCCTGTATATATTGGCTCTCGAGAGCCTCGTGCAGACTTCCGCCAATTCCTTTAGTTTTCAGCTTTAAGACAAGCGTAGCGACAAGCAATGAGCGTATGATTACTTATAGGATCAACAAGATTTCCTTCACCGAAGACGGACTGACCGCCAGAACGGACCACACATACGAGAGGCGAGAAGCTGCCCACAGAAGATACTGCTTGTCTAGGATGCGAGCAGATCTCCCGATTTACGGTTGAGCCTCAGCAGCGCACAAGTGCACATGGCGACTGACGGACCAGACGTTCACGCACACCTTGTACCTTGATGCACAAGCATATGACTACTGGCAGGATCAACCAGATATCTATCGGACAGACGGACTATTCACGCACACGCAAGCCAAGAGTAGCATCGCTAAAAGTGCGCCCTCCCGGTACAAGGTGATACATGCAAAACCACTGGACGCTTACCGACGAGCTTTCAAGCTACGCCGGCAGGACTAACCGAAAAGAAGCTATACCAGCTTACTGACTGCAGGCCCACTACTCATCGAGAGAGAGTGGGCGCTTATCGAGACTTTGTCGAACGGTCGTACAAATTTTGCTCTTTTGCCCGCTCAAACCACGACCCTGGCTGCACGATGCGGTTACATTCTTGAAACGCCTGCCTCGCTAACTCACGTTGGCTGGGAAGATCCCATTTTGGTGCACCTCACACAGCCATCCGAGACAACGAACGCTAGACGCGGAACTGATCTAGCGAACCAGAAGTCCCACATGGAATGCCGTTTGATCTATACAAAAATGGCTGGGAACTGACACCCATTACATGTGAAGGTGTGGACAAGGGTTTCTTACTACTTTGTTTTCCTATCTATAATATCTTTGGGTAGATTAGTTACCTACTTATATCTTTGGGTAGATTAATGATGTTAGTTTTACAAATATTTCACCTAATAACGGGTTATCTTGAATATTGAAGGTTGATGTGGTGCAATAAAATGATGTAGATAAATGGTGAAATAAATAAAACAGGAAAACAAACAGCTCAAACAAGACGGGTGGTAATTTGATTTTAATTATCAAGAGACCAGAGAAAATGGGGTTAAGTTAAACTCTGTATTTAATGGCACGGAAATAACACTTTCTACGAGAGTTTTAAGATGACTTAACGTGCTTACTTGTCGTCATGGACATCTTTTTTATATTCTTCTGATGGATGTGTTTAACATGTTAAACGTTAAACTTGAGACACGTTAACAAAGTTAGTTGTATATCATTTACAGGACGTCGTATTCAGCACCGAAATTTTTGGCTACTTATGAATAAATTTCTTGAAGCCTTGAAGATGTGGTTTCATAGAAGAATGCTGAAAATTAATTGGACAGCCAAAAAGACCAATCAGGATGTTTTAGGGGAAGCTGAGTGGCAAAGACGACGTATCAAAAACATCAGAAAGAGGCAGCCTCAAGGCTGCCCTATCGTGTTTTTTTTTTTTTTTTTTTTTTTTTTTTTTTGGGGGGGGGGGGGGGGGGGGGGACACGTTATGAGAAGACACAACAGAAACAGCTTATGACAACCGGAAAGTTTTAAGGAAAGAGAGATCCAGGAAGACAGCGTGAGAAGATTCTTGATGGTCTTGTGTCATGTCACGGAAGGGAGTCAACACACCAAGTGATCCATGACGTCGGAGATCGTAATTTGTGGAGAGGCAAGATTGCCCACGCCAGCCGGCGAGGCACTGGATGATGATGTATGATATGATTTCTTGGCAACTTTACGTTTGTATGAAAACCTTCGCAAGGTGGTCTGCTTCCAAATCGCCCGCAGCTTAATTTCGAACGCGGTATGCTGGATTGTAAACTACATCATAGTCCATTCGCTTCAGTACCGGCCAGGTATAGTTGTACAGGTAATAAGTATTTCTTCGGTGGTAATTACCTACACCTCGTCTCAGTTTTTTTTTTTTTATTAACGATAGCATCAATTACATGTTTAAAGGCGAGAGGAACGACTTCATTACACCGATGGTGTTATCCCATATGACCCTATCTCCTTCCGAAGAGTGGCCTGCAGAATATGTTGCACAAATAACAAACTTCTTTGTTCCAGCATTGATTGATTGATTGATTTAGGAACCGACATCACAGCAGTTTTGTTCCAGCAGTGATTTGTGAACCCAATAACGGAGTCCAGAATCTAACACACAACATTCGGAGTGTGAGGCAGACGCCACTTAAACACTTCGCCACGGTGTAGGGAAGTAATAATAACTGAAATCAAAGAGGGGCTAGGAACACGTGTTGGCGGTTTTTAATATCAACAAACTGCGACATGCAGATGATACAGTATCAAAAACTGAAAGTGCAAAAGAACTACAACTTTGATTATTGTAGAAATAAAGAAAGCAAAGAAGAAATGTTTCTTTCGAAATCAAGAAAACGGAACTGGTTGTATCAAAGATAAAGATAATATGAAAATGTGATATACCAATAGAAGGGACAATGCTTATCCATGTTCATAAATTTAAATACTTAGGGGCAACCATAACATAAAATGAAAGACGCAAGACAAAGATTAGTAGTAGAATAGGTCAAGCAAAATGGAATTCCAGAAAAATGAAAGAATTTTATATAATAGATTTGCTAATCAGTGAATGCCAGAAGGAGAGTACTGAAATGTATATTGAACATATTATGTTGTATGACAGTGAATCATCGAACGTGGAATCAACATTAGGAATATCTTGGAAGCAACTTGGAATGTGGTTACTGAGTCGAATTATTGCGAATACCTTGGACTGCAGAGTAACTAACACCGATTTCCCGGACCATAAGCAAGATGCAAACAGCATAATTAGGTCGTGTAATGAGAAGCGAGGTATTGGAAAACATCACGGTGACTGGAAAGATCAGTTGTAAAAGAGGCAGAAGATTACCGCGATAAATGATGCTGGATGGACTGAGACGGTGGCAAGGAAGAATATCATCAACAGAGATGATTCAGAAAACCAAGGACTGACATCCGTGGGAACAAATGAACGTCTACACCAGTTGGTAGGGCACACGATGATGATGATGATGATGATGATGATGATGATGATGATGATGATGATGATGATGATGATGATGATGATGATGATGATGATGATGAAGGACAACATAGACTACGCAGTATTTATCTGCACATAGTTTGCTACATTAGCAGTCTCGATAGAATCGTAATTGTTGGGTACTTCCACTTTCACCGCCATCAAGTTTCATCTCTACTATGACAGGTCGGCTGTAATAAGATTCCAAAAGCCTCTTCTGGCAGGACTAGTGGTCACATGATCAAATCCCCCAAGAAAGTTTTCGTTCTGGACTTTCAGGTCCATAAGTATACAATTTAAACAAAAACACAATGAAAAGGTCCCTATCACACGCTCTAAGCCGCACTGGACGTATGTTGTTAGACACAATGTTATAGTCCAATCGGCAGACGTGGGTGATGCGGCCAGTCTTATGCCGGTAGCTTTTATTTCCCAAGACATTTCCTGATACCCATTTTAGGAACCCAATTTAATATTTAAAACTCTAAAATATCTCAGTTCTCTTCGAACCCCTGAACACAATTAAGGCAGGCTAGTGACTAGTCACTACACAACCGAGGCTCCACTTTAAAATGGGTACCAGGAAATTGTCAGGGAAGTACAGACGGCCAGAGTCACACTGACCACATCTTTCATTGAGTACCGATTGGTGTAAAATGTTCATCCAGTACCATATACCCCATAATCCGCACTACGTGGACAAGGATATTTTACTTTGACTTACTTCCTACTCTCTGTCCAGTTACTTCTAGCTGTATTCATACATGTCTTGTACAATCAGTCCACCTCTGGATGTCCATACACAGTTAGCATTGGTTTCCTCATGCACACTTCCTCTCCCAATTTCCCATCAGTATATCCTTTATCCGATCGGCGTGATTACATTACCCACCGAGCGTCGGCTGTCTATACAATCAAGGGTCTGGCACCATTAGTTAGTTGGCCTTATGACGTGTAGAATAATCCTTTACTTACTTCTTTTAATTTCTTTTTCAGAGAGATGTTCTTTTGTTTTGTGGGTTTTTATTAAACTGCCAAGGTACTTTATTTATCTGAACTTGATCCCATTTCTTATTACTGTCTGAAATCACAAGAAGACATAACACTCTTATAAAGACAATACTGGTGCGTAAAGTTGGTAGCATACGAGCAGAAAATCGACAATGACACAAGTGGGTAGATGGACCATCAGCATTCTGATAGAATGTACAATAAAGCCGAGAGACAGACGGTGCTGAAGATCCCTTGCAGCCAATCTTCACTGTGGATACTTCGATTGGTTGATTGATATTATTGTCTTAAATCTTTGTGTTTTTTAATACCACTTTGTTTTTGATTTTTCGCATGTCATGATAGAGTCCCCTTTCGTCAATAGAATCACGTTTCGAACGTTTCATCTTAACGACCTTAGAGTCCCCTTTCGTCAATATAATCACGTTTCGAACGTTTCATATTAACGCCCACGTCGTTAAATTATTCTTCATATTTCTGCATCATACCTGTAAAGGACTATATTTACATGCCTTGTGGCAAATCGGACACATGATGCCACCTCCAAACGTCCATAAACTAACCGGCATTCGTGGGTTGATGTAGTTAGTATCACCCCAGAGACTTTTATTTCCCAAACATTTTCTGGTGTCAATGCTAGGCTGGGACTACCTGGGATGTCAGGTCCATATTTTTTTAAATCTGTCTCGATGTAAGTTAAAACGCAAGGCGCTCTAACTACTTCGCTCCAACGTCACTTCCTAATGTAAATGTACCACTTCGTCACTGATAGTTTTAATTGGTAAATTAGCTGTTATGAGTAAGAAGTTGTTTAGTATTTCTGAAAGCTAGTTTCATTATTCCTATTCTCATTCTTATGTCTGCTTCACACCTGACATTATTTGTTATTAATTGTCGGATCTAAGAAACAATATCGACTTCCTTCCATTCGCAGTATTTTGTTTATTCAGAACTGGTTTGATAATATTTTTGTAGATACACATAATTTTCCCCCTTTATTTTCATTTCTACATCACTTTCATTGGTTATTTGAATTGAGTTGAAATAAGAACCGACATCATTGCACTCGGGACATTCCCATATGCGCTCCGTCCCCTTGTTCAACAGCCAGCGAAGAGTCACACTACTAATAGTTCCCACCATTATCTGATTGAAAGTTCTCCTGGTCTTCCCTCTCACTTTTGAGATTCTACCAGACCCCCTGCCATTCCCCTGCAATCTCATCCTTTCCACATACTAGTTCTCAATCTGTTCCATCACTTTCTCTACCTGATCCCACAGGCGCGCGACCACCTCTCCCTTGATCATAGGTGCATTCCTTGCCAGCCTATCAGTTTGTTCATTACCCCCGCACTCCCGCATGGCCAAGGCAAAAACTCCATACAATTCTTACAATCTGTGACCTCTGAAGAAAGGTGAGCCATTCCACGCGAAATACTCCTTTCTCCACTTTACTAAGCATTCTCCTTGAGTCCGTGATAAAGACAATGTGTGTTGCAGTGGTCTCCTCTAAC
This sequence comes from Cepaea nemoralis, assembly GCA_014155875.1. Classification (NCBI taxonomy): domain Eukaryota; kingdom Metazoa; phylum Mollusca; class Gastropoda; order Stylommatophora; family Helicidae; genus Cepaea; species Cepaea nemoralis. The sequence continues at coordinate 9,035 of JACEFZ010016453.1, read as the reverse complement.
CAACGGAATGCCGCTGTGACTGCTTCCACCTCCATTCTCATGCTGGAGGTCGTAGCCTCATATGCCATACTCTCCTTTTTCAAGAATCGTCCATTAGCCTTCGCAATGAAACCCCAACCACTCCGCTCTGTTTCTCACCACTGACCCATCAGTATAGATCACTATGTCACCTTGATGTGTATTACTTCTGGATCAGTTGTTGCACCTCAAACTCTGTGCGGCCAGCTGCCCATTCTCTGCACTCACGACCCAGTGTTACTATTACATTGTGCCAGTCCGTCCTGTCTGCCGGTACTTCAACCCACTCTTTTTCACGATTGATGGTCTCTAGATCACAAACCTGACGTATAGATATTTCCGCCTGTGCCATCCAGGACCTGCCTCGTCTTAGTCTATGACCCTTGACCATATCCATGGCTTCATGCAGGGGGTGATCCCTATCTGCAGCAACTCTCAGGTACCATTTGGCCTGAAGGACCCTATGCCTATCAGCCATTGTAGGTAGCGCCAGGATATGCCTCATACATGTACTTGGTGTGTCCTTTGTGCACCCCAGAATCACACGCATGGCCGCATTTTGTATGCGCTCCAACCTTTCAAGCTGGCTCTTAAATACTGTCAGTAGTCCCAAACCATACTCAATGACAGAAATTATTAACTGCTGAAAGAGCCTGTACAGTATCCTCTGATCTAGCCGGTTGCTGCCATAGCCCTCAAAGCATTAAGTCCCCTACCAGCCTTCACCACCAAAGCCTGCACTTGATCTTTAAAAGACAAGCACCTGTCGAAGGTGATACCCAAGTACTTCAATTTACTCTCTCGACTAAGAGGACATCCATTCAACATAATACCTGGGACGTCTGCCTTCACAACCCGGTTATCCAGGGAGTACCACACAACCGATGCCTTGTCTGGGTTTATAACCGGCCCCTGCATCCCTGCACTACTCTGTCACCCTGTTTATCGCCACATGTAAATCTGCAGCCAAACTTTCCCTTATCTCTACCCTGTCTGTACACAGCACATCATCTGCAAATGTCAAGATTCTACCCACACATGGTGTCTCAATAGGACCTTTCGCTAGTGTAGACATTACAGATTTACACTGGTGTGACAATGGATCCCCTGTGGCTAACTCAGGTGTAATCGCTACATGGGTCAGAAGTTCCAGGAACCATGCGCTAGTGCAACCTTTACGCTTCATAACCGGACTCGTCCGCAACCCATCTAACTAAGCAAGGGCAACCTCCATGTCCAACAGTGTGTATATCAACCGATCCTATCCTAACACCTGTTATACGCATCCCTCCAGGGTCAAGAGACTACCGCCACTGTCTCTTGTTTATTCCTGGAAGCCCTCACTAGACATCAAATGCAAAAGTCAGCCTGCATTGGCCCAGTTGTCCTTCCACCGGCCTGGTAACTACCTGAGCACTTTTGGAAGCAGATTCACGACTTCCTAAAGGTCGCTGGAGCCTGCAGGCTACTATTCTTTCCGAGGAACTTTTGCCAAAGGTTTGTTTTGCAGGGTTATGATTCGGTATCCATTAAGTCTGGATTCATCCTTACCTGGCTTTGGGAGTGGAAACAGCTAGCTGTGCAGCCACTCCTGGGGTATTTCCGCCGTATTGATGCTTAGGTTGAAACAAAGATCCATCTCCTCCAAGTCCCCATCCTTCATGTTACTCATATGGGAGTACCTCACCCCATTCGGACCTGGTGCTGTGTCTTTAGCCTGCTTCAGTATTGTCTAATATCCTCCACCTTCACCTTACAGTTCCTCTTCTCAGTGACCGGTGACAAGGCTTCTCTAACCATATCTCTAATAGCTCTATCTTGTTGACCCGTCTGTTTTAAAAATCGCGCAAGAAAAGCCTCCCCTTTGTCCTAGTCAGTTGTCATGGGTCGGCTGTTATCATCATAAACGGTACCATATGTACCAGGCATCGCCTATCTGTTCATCTGCCGGTGCAGTTTCCAGAATTTAGCTAATGTCACATCCCCGCTGACAACATTTATAAACTGTTCCCACTTCATCCTTTTTGCCTCTGCTGCCAGGAGTTTAAAATTCTGCACCTTTATTATTTTATATCTTTCCGCCTTCTCCAATTCTGTGACAAGTGAATTTGTTGTTCTCCGCACCCTCTGCCAATTCCTTATGGCCGCCCTCTTTTCCTTTCATAATGTCTCCACCTCTGCTGTCCACCATGGTGGTTGGGTGAAGAGTCTTCTTGTTGATTTAGACCGTCTCTATCATCGAAGGCGCCCCAAGAGCGAAGAGTCGTCACAATCGTAACTTATTGCTCTGCGGGTTCTTATAGCCCTGACTGTACTGGACTTGGATATCACTAGAGAGCAAGGTAGGTGATCGCTTCCATGATCCCCAAGGACCTCCATTTTATTTCTGATCTTGGGAAACAAGTGCTAGGTCGATGGCCATGTCAGTGTCTCCCGGTCTCATTGCCAGCCTAGTTGGTGTCTCATCATTTAGACAGACAACATCCGACTCAAGCAGGGCCTCAGCAAGAGCAGTACCTTGTCTGTTCTCTCCCGACATGTCCCACTCCTTGGCGCGTACATTGAAGTCACAACATATCAGATACCAGGTACCAGGGGTATCCGCTAAACCTTTCAATCAGTCTCAACTCCCTCTGCTTATGCAAGATTCCCCACTTACATATATATTTATTAGGTTCCAGCTGCATCTTCCAATTTTTATCTGCATTCTCTGCACATCTTTACTTTCCTGACCCCACCCACTCATATCCAGTAACCGAATGCCGTAGGTTATCCTTGACCACCAGAGCCTGCCTACATCTTCCTTGCGCAGTTGGGTTTATGTACCATATATAGCCAGGGCACTTAAAAGCGATTGTCCTCAGTTCTTGTAACATCAGGACATCAAAATCGTAGACCAGTTTCTCCAGGCTTGGTCCTCGCTGCTTTGCACCACTGTTATTTAAAACACTGGAGGGGAAAAAGGGGAGGGGGTGAGTGAAGGGATGGGTCAGTATTAAGAGGAAGAGTCAGATCTGTGCAGAGTTATAATCACATTGGGCTTGGAGTGCTGGGATTGACCAGCAGGCTGGACAAAATGACAAGTGCAACAACTGATTCACGAACATTCACGCTCAGGTGATGTAATCATCTACACCAGGGGTCACCAAACTACGGCCCGCGGGCCGGCTCCGGCCCGCGACGTCATTGCATCCAGCCCGCCGACGGTACTCGAACTTGCTTGATATAACGTATGAAACACGAGACGTTGTGATACAATTTAAATGTAAATATTATGTTTAGAAAATAGGAAGTCTTCACACGAGCGGAGACCTCCCGGCTATTCTAGGTTGTTTAGTTAGGCGGCCCTATTTATATATTTTGCAAACCTTATTATGAGATATATTCTATTACCATATGAAGCTGGCTGCCGCAGCTCTACAAGAGTATGGAGTAGCATATCCCATGATATCCTGGTAAAAATGCATAGGATGCTGGGATGTTGTGTTGGCGTGCCTATATGAGCCCAGTCACGCCATGTTCCCGCCTCTTTGGCCTTGAGAACAACTGAGGCCGAAGGGGTGCTGATGTCTAATTTTCAGCAGAGGGTTTGAACTCATCCCTCTGAGCCACTACCAAGCAGATGGGCGAATATGCCCCAGGCACGGCCGAGCGTGGCCATTGTTTTTCCAGACCGCAGTTGAGAGGGCAGACAGGCCTTGTGAAGATCTAAAAGATCCAAGAGGATCTTGATTGTGGATTGACAATTATCTGCTGTGGGGTGAGTTTTAAATAAACCTTCATAGTTTAAATAGGAATATAGGAATATTATAGCTATGTCTGTACCCGAGGACAATAATGGAGGGGTATATGCCTGGGAAGAGAGGAAGAGGAAGGCCAAAGAGAAGATGGGTGCAGGATATGGCGGATGATCTCCAGATGGGTTATCTGAGGTGGGACAACTTGCTTATGATCGAGAGGTTTTCCGGAAGGTTGTTATAGGAGTGAGGTTCTGCAAAGGAGATGCTACTGAATTAATGACCTTTGTTCCACCTTGTTGTCTGATAATTGCTGGTGTTGTGTATCAGACTAAAATTGCAGTGCTGTGATGGGAGATCGCTGGTACTGTGTTGAATGACTACCCATGCTGTGATGGAAGCTCACTGGTGCTGTGAAGGATGATCATGTGTATATTTATTCATGGGGATGCCTATTTCGTCATTGCATCTAATCATGAATTTTATTTATTAGGGCATTGACATTATTAATCAAATGTTTTTGTATCTTTTCAATTACATTATTCTGATTCCCTGTACACGGACCTGAATTTCTTCTGATATTTCTAAATCTTTTCTTTTCTTGTTAGCCGTAGAGATAGAATGAGATTCTCTTTGTCTTCATATTCCTCTCTTCTTCTACGGCCCATGAGCAGTCGGCGTTGTGCTTTTAAGTCTATCATCTCTGTGCAGTTACACAGAGGCACCTATAATCTGTATATGTACCTTTGATGAGCCTTAGCTTCACCAGTGACCCCTAGTCCTCTGCTTTTGTTGTGTTTCAATAGGATTTTAATTATGTTTCTAATTTATGTCTTTTTTTAAATTTTCAGATCCTGTGTACTTCACCCTTAATTATGGCTACTATGAAAAAAAAAGTGGCGATTTTTTTAATGAAGAATGGGGAGTAAAGTACTTCTTTGTGGAAACAAAGGACAAGAAAACCAGTTGCATAATATGCAGCCAAAGTGTTGCCATTTTGAAAGAGGACAATCTTCGACGTCACTACGAAACAAAACATTTATCAACATATTAAAAGTTTTCTGGAAAGATGCGCTCTGCGATATAGGAGACCATTAAACGTGGTTTTGAAACAAACAGAAATCTCTTCACGAGAAAATTTGCTGAAAATAAATCTGTCACTCGTACACGTTTCAAAACAGTGAAAAAGATGGCAGTACGAGGAAAACCGTTTACTGATGGCACTTCATCAAAGAGTATGATCGAAGCAGCAAATGACTTGTGTCCTGAGAAAGCCGATTTTTTTGGAACCATCAGCCTTTCGGCAAGTTCAGTTGTGCGGAGAACAGAAGAACTTGGAGATAACATAGAGCTGCAGATACGCGAGAAAGCTAGGAACCTGTTGTGGTATTCTCTGGCGCTGGATGAGTCTACTGACCTCTCGAGTACGTCACAACTTCTCGTGTTCATTCGTGGTGTCAATTCGGACTTTTAGATAACGGAAGAGTTGGCGTCTGTTTGCAGCATGCATGGAACAACAACTGGAAAAGACATTTTCGTGGAAGTGCAAAAAATTTTGCAAGACTATAACCTTCAGTGAAATCAGCTTCGAGGTTTTACAGTTGTTGGAGGAAAAAACCATGACTGGACTGAGGAAGGGTCTGATGGGGCAGATCAGGACTCAGTTGGAATATTTGCAAATTCCGGGCGTTCTGTTCATACACTGCATCATACATCAGCAAGCACTCTGTGGGAAGACTTAGATATTTATTGTGTACTGAAACCAGTCGTTTCTGCTGTGAACTGCATTCGGGAACATGCACTCATTCACCGTCAGTTCCAGGCTTTTCTCGAAGAAATTGATTCTAAATTCTGTGACTTGCCTTATCACACTTCAGTGAATGGCTCAGCTGCGGTAAAGTCCTGCTTCGTTTTCACAAGCTCCGAAACGAAATAGATGTTTTCCTCACTGAAAAAGATAGAGCTGATTCACAGCTGTCAGATCCCACCTGGCTGTCACAGTTGTCATTTTTGGTCGACATGAATGAACTGAACTTGAAACTTCAGGGAAAGATTTACCTCGTCTGTGATCTCTACAGAACCATCAAAGTATTTCGGAGACAGCTGTCATTGTTGGAAGCACAAATGGAAGGAGAAAACCTTTCTCATTTTCACTGTTTCAAAGAGTTTGGAGAGATTTTCAGATCTTGACAGAATTGAGAGACATTCTTCTGTTCCAGAATCCGTTTAATTTTAACCTTGATGTTGTGCCCGTTGAACTACAGTTGGAGCTCATTGATTTGCAAGCAAATGTCTTGTTGAAAGTGAAGCACAGAGAAGGAAAACTTGTTGAATTAGTACCGCTGCTTACCTGATGTTGAGTTTCCGAAACTTAAGAAATTTGCCGCTGGTATGGAATCAGTGTTTGGAACAACTTATGTCTGTGAGCAAATATTTTCAAAAATGAAATCTGCGACGTCACCACATCGAACGAGATTGACTGATGAACATTTGAAAGCAATTCTCTTGATTGGATGCAGCAATTCCAAACCAAACATTGATGGTATTTTGAAAGCCACACATCTGTTTCACAAATCTCCCTAACCACTTTTGCTGCTTAGTTTGTGAGATTCGGATATGTGCACATTAGGTCTGATGTAACTATCCTTGTGCTAACGTCGCCTTCTTTGATAACTTTGTTTAGTAAATAAATATGTTGGTTGTCTTTGATTTTGTGCATTGCACGCCCTTCCCATGATTAACTTAGTGTTTCGTATTTTATCCCAGAGCTTTCGTTCTAGATTGTAATTATTGTTAAAGTTAGTTGCATATCCTTTATAGGACGTTTGCAGTCAACATCAGCATTGTTTGCTGTTGTTGATGTCTTGGCAAGTTTACGTTCAGTAGTTTACCATTGCTTTCTGAACGACCGGCACCCATAACATAGCGTAAAAACCAGCGCAACATTGTCTGCTGCCAAATCGCGCGCAGATTTGTTTCGAACGCGGATATAGGGATTACGAACCGCGTCCGTAAGACCTTCGCCACGGAGAACGGCGCAAGTATTGTACAGAATGACTATCCGGCCCGCGCTCGTCATTTTCTCAGTTATCCGGCCCGCCGTGAAAAAGGTTTGGTGACCCCTGATCTACACGGATGGCTCTGTGCTACAAGGCAAAAAATGTGCCTGTGGGTTCATAGCAAAGGTTAATGTCATTCTCCGTGATGAGTAGCATCCTTCAATTAACAAATCAAATACAGAATATAACTTTGGATCTTTCCACCAGGACATGCTGGTGTAGTGGGAAACGAGACGGCTGATAGATTGGCTGAGTTTGCATCAATGGGTGCGGTATTGGTGCACGATAGTGCTGATGTGGCCAAGGCTCTTTGGGATCATGAATATAATTTGAAAGAACATATAAATCAACAAGGTATCGATAGAACCTTGCGACAGGGAGGGACCAGAGCATCTGGTCGTTGCTCAGTATTAAGAAGACATCAGTCGGTTAACCATCTCTACGACTGGAAGACTGTCTTCTGGTTCCCTTCGGCATAGATGGGCAAACACCAACACTGTAAGTAAATAAGTGAAACGTGAAGGACCCGTTTACAAACCTAAGGCACGCAAGGCATATGGAGCTGGGCTTGCATTTTTATAGTCCAAATGACAGTAAGTGGATGCTGTGATGGGTCTCCAGTCGCCGTTACATCCTAATAAATTTCCTGGTACCTATTTTAGGCTGGGTCGACCCGGGAGCCAATTTTGATAAATTCGCCGACATGCGGATCGAACCCAAGACTACCAGAACAACAGGCGAGCGTCTTGCCACCACGCTACCGCTGTCCACCTACAACAATGTGTCATACTGCTAATTGTATGGGGATACTGGTTGACATGCTCACACTATCCGGATCTCGGAACATCTGTGTCTGTTTCCCTATTACGATGTCGATAATATTTGTCACCACCAACACTTTGCACCACGGTTATTTAAAACGCTGGAGGAAAACAGGGAGATTGGTGGGGGGGGGGTGGGGGGGGGGGGGGGTAGAGGAGTGGGTCAGTATGTCAGAAGAAGAGTCAGATCTGTACAGAGTTATAATATCATTGGGATTTTAGTGCTGGGACTGAATATCAGCATAACATCCCGCTGATAAATGAGATGGCATCGTTTGACAAAGACATTCTTAAACCCTAAGGAGGGAATATCGCTCCAAGCCTATTCCCTGCCAATCCCTATGTGCTGTGCTGTATCGTAGCCTGTGTATGCCATAGTGTGCCATTCCGTATGTGCAATACCACTATCTGTGGCTGGATTCTAGGCGTGGAGAGGGAAAGAGTACCTCTGCGACATGATATCCTTGGAAATGGTGCTTTCGTGCCCTGTCGGGAGAGGATCCTACACCAAACTAACGCCCTGAGGCAGAGGTGTTTCCAAGGCACCAGGGCCGGGTTATATACTGACCAAGACCTATTGATGCGTCCTCATCGAGCGTCCTGGGCAACAGGTCCCTTCGGGGTCCTGGCTAAAGTCAGTAGGATCGCCGATTCCTCCGAAGTCGGAGAGTGTCTGCATGTACGGCGAGGAACCACCAGTCTGCACACCAATAAGCCAGACATGGGACAACGGATACTCACGCAAACCTCAGGTCCTGTATGACATCACACTGATGTTGGACAACAGGATGCCTTCATTCGACATTCAGGACTTCGCGTTGGAGCTCAAGCCAATGAACACAAGCAAGCAAGCAAACAAACTCACGCCGATAATGCACCCTGTTTTCCAGGGATCATACAGAAATGCAGATATCTAGGCACATGAATAACTTTAGATAGAAGATGCATCACTGAGTTAAAAACCACAAATGGACAAGCAAAATCTGCATTCTATCAAATGGAAAATGTATTGTGTAATACGTCACTGTTGATGAAAGCTAGAAAAAGAGTTATTTCATGTTACATAAAACCAGTTTTAACGTACGTCTGCAAATCCTGGACAATTAGTAAACAGACGAAAACAATCCATGGATGCCTTGGAGATGTGTTTATAAAGAAGACAGCTGGAAATTAATTGGACAGATAAAAAATGAGCAATCAGGACGTTGCCAGACGACATCTCGGGGTATATAATATTTCAATAATGCAACTTGATAAAAACACAGCTCGAAACAACAGTCGTCAAATGCAGGTTTCAGAAGCCAGAACCGAACTGAAGAACGACAATAATAAATAATAACATACTGTGCTTGTTCTGACCAATCTGGGCAGTATTTCAAATTTAAAATTTGACGAAAAAT
>JACEFZ010016452.1:0-16766 GCA_014155875.1 Cepaea nemoralis | reverse complement strand
ATGTTACAACACAGTTGGAAACAAGCGAATGTCAATCTACGTCAAGCCAGACGAAGAATTGCTCGTAACTTCAACCGCAAGGCAAAGGATAGAGAGTTAGAGGTAGGAGAGAAGGTGATGTTGCTGCTTCCAACCAGTCAGAATAAGCTGCAAATAGGATGGAGAGGACCTTATGTAGTGACGGAGAAGATCTCACGTACCAACTACAGAATTTCAGTCAAAGGCAAGATGACAGTATTTCACATAAACCTCTTGAAGAAATATCATGAAAGACCCTCAACCACCGAACCTGCACATCTGATGGCCATGAGTGTGGCTACTGAAGTCGAAGAAGGATCAACAATGGAGTCGAGTGCCAACTGCAAGCCAAAGAGACCTTTAAGGATGGGGAAATTAATCCCAACTTAACAAAGGATCAGCAAAAGCAGATTAGGGAACTTATGGCAAAATATGCAGAAGTACTTACTGATAAGCCAGGAAGAACTGATTTGGAGGAATTTGACATGAAGTTAAATGACACAGTGCCTGTGCGAGTCAAGACTTACCCAGTTCCTTATGCAAAGCAAAAGACTTTAGAGGAAGAAATACAACAGCTGCTCACCGCAGGAATAATCTCACCATCTGAATCACCTTACAGTGCTAGCGTCGTCCTTATTGAGAAAGCCCAGCGGAGAACATAGATTGTGCATCGACTATCGACAGCTCAATGCTATTACTGAATTCCAAGCAGAACCTCTGCCGGATCAGAATAAACTCTTCACAGCACTCAACCGAGCTAAGTACTTTACTAGGATTGATCTCAGTAAGGGATATTACCAGATTCCTGTAAAACCGGAAGTTAGACCATGGTTAGCTTTCAGCACGCCTGGAGGACACTATGAGTTCAACGTTCTTCCATTCGGATTAAGTAATGCTCCCAGCGTCTTTACACGTATGATGAGAAAATTACTTGACCCACTACAGCATCCAGACATCAGTCACTTCATGGATGACATCCTGATCGCAACTGAAACATTTGAAGAGCATGTAGAAACCCTGCATCTTTTGTTCAGGCGCCTCAGAGAAACTGGATTGACGGCTAGACCAAAGAAGTGTCAGTTAGGATTCCAAGAATTGGACTTTCTAGGTCATAGGATATCTCATGGACTGATAACTCCACAAGAGGGAAATGTGGACAAACTCCAGAAGCACCTCGTCCAAAAACAAAGAAGGATGTAAGATCATTTGTATCCTTATGTGGATTCTATCAAAAATACATCAAGGACTTCAATACTCTGTCAGCACCTTTAACGGATCTTACCAAAAAGGGGAAACCAGAGAAAGTCACTTGGTCAGCTGACTGTGAGAGAGCTTTCACAGCATTAAAGCAGGCATTAACTGCTCATCCAGTCTTACATCTGCCAGACCTCGACCAACCATTCGTGCTGCGCACCGATGCCAGTAACATAGGAATTGGGGCAACGCTGTTGCAGAGAAAGGGAGATGTACCATCAGAGCTATTCCCTGTAGCTTATGCTAGCAGGAAATTAAATGCAGCAGAGAGAAATTACAGTACTATCGAGAGAGAATGTCTTGCGCTCGTATGGAGTGTACAGAAATTTCAAGCATACCTATATGGCAAACACTTCACAGTGCAATGTGACCATCAACCACTCATGTTTCTCGCAGCATCTAAGACTCTGAATGCCCGACTTATGAGGTGGTCGCTGCTTCTTCAACCTTACTCGTTCCAGGTTGAGTATGTTCCTGGGAAAATGAATGTGGGAGCGGACTTCCTGAGTCGACACCCAGTGCCTGATGAACCAGGTCAATCAGATGCAGAAGAGAATACAAGGGAGGAAAAATGGGAACAACTTGATAACTGAAAATGTTGGAAACATAGTTCCATACCATAGAACAATCTGGAGTGGGGCCAAATATGTCATATATTTTTGAAGGGAGTGGGAGATCACTGTAGTGCATGCCCCATCTCTAATAAAAGATGTAGAGCCCCATCCTCTTCTATCTTCAATAACCCCAGAATATGAACCTTGAGTTATCTGCAGGTCTCGTTCTATTAAGTATTGTCTAGGAGATATAGATTATGGCCCTGGTAAGAATGGTAATTACTAACTGGGAATCTGCCCCTTCTCCAATGATTCTGATAGCTCTGGAGCCCCCTTTTAGTTTATCAAATCTGAGGAAAGTCAGGAGAATTTTCTCAGCCTGATTTAGATGAAGAAAACATGGATGATGAGCAGTTGATAGATCTAGAGTCTTTTTATTTCCCCCTTCAGTAAGTCATTATGAGTTAATTTATCTGTAAACAATCAAACACATAATCAATCACATTAGATTTTGACAACATGATGTACAAAGAAGTTGTTGACACAGATAGGTTTGAACTTGACAAATTAACAGAAGGTCAATTCATGTTAATCATTTATTGACTGGCCTGAGCCTTCTGGTCAGTACATACATCTCTATTGTGATTTACACAAAGTAATAGAACAGTTGCACATTGGACCATTGTCCCAGACAATCAATAACAAGCATCAATATATGAGATGTCAACAAGTGTGAAAACATAGTAAACATTTTGATGTTGTACATATTAAGTATGATAGTGATGTCTCAACCATAAAATATATCAGTTTTTCCTGAAATTGGGTGTGGTGTCTACCAATGAGAAAAGTAACCTGGTGACTGGAGGATTAGGTAAGCCAGGGTCCATTGACTGATGGATCCACTTCAGGTCTGCCTGTATAGCTCCTCTGAAGGCCTCCCCATGCTCTGCTCATAGCGAAGTCATCCTCCCTCTCACTTGTGGTTCATCTCTTCCTCTCGGCTTCCCTCCCTCAGGTCTGATTTAGGTGGTTAATTTGCTGATGTGTTGGGTGGTTGTAGGTATGGAGCCACCAAGATCACTGATGAATATTCGCATAAATATATACATTCCTACCAATACAATCTTTTAAAAGTAGGTAAAAGAAACCTAAATTCCTGAAGTAGGAACTAGTTCCCCTCCCCTCCTTTTCTCTCTAAGCTAGTGTTGGGTTAATTTGGGGTGGTCAGAGTTTATCACACTGTGTACGCCTTGTATCAACTTGTTCCTGCTGTATGTAAGTCTTCATTTGACCGGGGTCAGTGAACGTGTACAGTGAGACAATGACAAGAGTGAGAAGGTGTCAAGATGCATGTAAATAAATGACATACATTTATAACATTTCTTCTACTCAATGGTGTTCACAATGTGTATAAATAATTCTCTGTGTTTTCCCAATTAACTACTTCTTCTTCTTGTGTCTAATAACTCTCTTCCATTATCTGTTGTTGTTGTGATGTTGAGTGTTGTGTTGTGTGGTGATGAGTGGTGTGGAGTGGTGTTGTGTTTTTAAGTTATGTTGAGTAATGAGTTAAGTTCACTTCGCGTGATGGTGTTCCGCGAAGCACAACTTTCTCATGTATTGCAGTTCATAAGTGCTCTTATCTAATTAAATTTTGACATGAATATAAATATTTATTTCGCCAAACCCTATTAATTCTATAGATAAAGGAGAAAGGAAAGATTGATTTCACTTTCAGCTTTCTAGATTGTAAATAGGCATAGATAAGTCTGTTTTAGAACAAGGCACTTGTTCTAGTACACGAACTGTCATTTCAGCTGTAGATAGTGATAGCATCTTTTATCAGTGTTTCTGGTGAAAGGCACAAGATTGCTTTAGAATCATCACTTCTCACAGTTGTTTAGAATAGAAGGTAGTAGTATAATGCACTTCTTAAAGTTAATAATTATCTTTAAGAATATCAGAGATTGTAGTTTCATCGAAGAGAATATTTTGCCCGGGAATGGCTTTGCGTCGTTAGAATCTACAGTCGAGCATTTTTACATTTCAGAGGTTTTAATTAATAATAATACATTTCAATTGACATCACAAACATGGGTTTACATTACTTGATACTTGATACATCGGGTTCTTAGTCTAATCAAGGGACCAACAAACGTACCTCGGATCCAGACTTTTGCCTTGCCCATTGAATTTTTGGTCACACAATCTTCTCACATCCGTCCATGGAGCGAGTTCAGACAAAAGTGCGGGCTTATTAACATTTCTGATGAAATAGTAATTTATGTTAATTATGCACTGGCGCGAAGGCGGGTCACGTGCTTTTCCTATCCAATGGTTTTCCGAGCTTGGTCTGATGAAATCTTTCTAAGAATCCACGTCATTTGTCACTTGTTCAGTTCCAGTTTCGATGTTAAGTTTTAAGTCCCAATCTCCAATTGCGTTTGTGAAGTCAATTTCTTTTAATGTTGTTTCCTCTTTTTGCGGCATGTGTTGATGAATGAATAATGTTGGCTGCGTTATGCCACAACATCATTACGCAAGGGTGCGGTCACTTGTGAAGTAACCAGGACTGCAAGAGCTGTGAAGAAAAGGTTGGACAGAAAAACCACTGCAAGCGATCCTCCTCCTGGAACATCAAGCATTCTTTGCCCACATTGTCAAAGAACATTTCGAGCCAAAATAGGCCTTACCAGCCATCTTAGAACTCACAGCTCCATACTTTCAACGCCACTGGATGAAATGAATGGTCATCATCATTCTTGTTGGACAAACTACATGGTTCCAAACCCTAACAGAGGCAAGATTTTTTTCCTGTCCCACCAGTACAGCCCGGGGATTGACCCAGCCTCATAAAAATGGAAACCAGACAATTGTTATATAATTTTCTGAAAAATAACTAGGAAGGACAGGTGAAGAAGAAGGGAACTGGCCACCCTAACTCATATGTCATGGACTAGAATATGTGATGTCCTAACAGTTCATACGGCCAGTGGCAGTACCTGCTTTACCTTTTAGTAAACTCATATCACTTCTTTCAGGCTATAGAGACTGCTTGAGGTATGTGTGAAGAGCAAAAATAAAGCTTGTAGCTAAACACCAAATTTGTATGTAGTGTGTTCTTTCACCTGTGTGTTACAAGGACTATAACAGAGGTAGTGACTACAACCAAAGAAGGAAAACAAAAAAGATTCATCTAAAAGAATACCCCCTGAAACAAGTAAAGAGCATCAAGTACTTAAGAAGTATAATATCATCAAATGGCAAATCAGAAGACAGGATTAATAATGTATGCAATAAGGTAAAACAACTCACTGGACAAATGGCACCAATACTAAAGAACAAACATGTATCGATAGTTACTAAGAAAGCACTCTACAACACAATCTTCATACCAATACCAGTGCCAAACCTGGACAATGATAGAAAAAGAGAAAAGAAAAATCACAACAGCAGAAATGAGATTCCTGAGAAGAATACTCAATGTATTAAGAAGAGAGAAAATCAGAAATGACAAAATCAGGACCGAAGTGGAGGTTATAGCAGCGCTAGATTTGATTAGAAGGCAGCAAGTCAAATAGTCATGTAACTAGGTTACTAACTAACAGTATACCACAAAAAGCAAAGATGAACAAACCAAATGGAAGGAGAAGAGGAGGCCGACTACATAAACAATGGACAGAAGGAATAGCGAAGTCCATGGGAATCTTGATACATGAAGCCCATAAATGGACACGCTCCCACTGTTTATACTTTACCTCGACACTGCAAGATACAAGAGGAACAAGATGAGATGAAAACTACCAGGTCAGCAGGCAAATACTGCACCACCATGGCACTCTTGCTGATTACAGTCTCTTCTAATTCCTCTCAATCAGTAAGCACCCACTCTGTGACACTGTGAGAGTCAGCTGAGCCATACAGCCACCAGCAGTATACATGTTTTTGTGTGTGCTAAATTTAAACACGAGCGTAGTCCAAGTTGGACTAATATTTGCTTGTGGGATAGCTTTTCCTATTAACAGTGTCCCTCATCATCAGGCAAATCCACTCCAACTTCTGAGGTACTTGTAATTTATGCCCACAACTCAAGGATGAAAGTCAACATTTTAGTCCAACTGACCGGTGTATGGGTTAAACTCGCTATCTCACCATCAACATACTGGAAGTCTAAAAGTAAGAGCTCTTATCCATTCAACCAAGCTGATCTCTAGTATATGTGTGCTTACTATCCCTTGAGCATGATGATCCATGAGGCAGAAGACGTGGCCAGTGGTCATGACACTTTTCAGTGGACCGTGGTTTCTTCTTCTATCATTCTTCACTCGCTTGAAATTTGTCTGTATCTATAATTTTGTCACTTGTCTCAAACTGATGGTCAATATCCACAATGTTGTCTCTTGTATAAACTTCATTGTCTTCTTTAGTTTACTCAGTGGTCCACAGAGTTTATCCTCCACTGTTGTGTCTCTAGGCCAGAAGGTTTGCCTAAATATGTCGTATTATGGGCAATCTTGGAATATATAATGTGTTGTCTGCGGTGCCAAACCACATGTGCACATGGCTGATTTGCCAATTGCGGTCATGATGAGAGCAACATTCTGTAAAAGATATGCTACATAATACTGACCATTACTTAAACACGCATTCCATTTATGATGGATAGCATGTTTCATTAGTTTATTAACAACGTCTTAAGGCTGCAACAAATGCGTCATGTTGCCTGGAATTATACCTAGATCAGATTTTATTTTCTTTATTTCCTTCTGGATAGAAGGCATCTGACGACACTGAAATAGCTGAGCACCAATATAGAAGACTTGTTTCCTTGCTTATTCTGCAGAGTGGGAATCTCCACGGTGAAATGGTTATGTTGCCTGTCTCGCGTTCCAAAGGTTGTGGGTTTCGATTTAAGGCCACGTAGTTCAGTTCATGAGTGCAATTTTCTCGGAGACTCCCTGGGGGTTGTCACTGGAGCTATGGAGTTCATGCTTTCAGCAAGCAGCCCTGCAGAAAGACGCAGAGCGATATGGGATAAAACCCGGTTTAATGAAGTTGGCCCCCTTGCCTTTTAAGCCTCTTTTTTTAAATTCTGAGCTGTTAGTGCACTGTGCTAAGACTTTCCTTGTATGATCAATATGCAGAGACTAAAGCACTCATGAAGACATCCATGGACAATGAAAGAAATCTTTGACCAAACAAACAGACATTTAACTTCAGCCACCCACATCCTGAAAGATTTCTCTGGAGCAGTCTGCTGTCTGGATGAAAGTGGTGTAGTTGTGAAAGGCTAGGTCCTGGGTCTCGGCCAAAATCTGTGCCTTTTCTTCTGCCAGTCTGTCTGGCTCTCGTGCTATTAAAAAATATATACATACATATACAGGTGGGTGTGTGTGTATGTGCATGTATATGTGTTTGTAAAGTCTCACTACACTTTGTATATAAAACAAATTTGAAAAATGAAGTACATGACATCATTCAAAAATGTGCTCAATAGTCCATCATGAAGCAATATGCAGCAAATGGCTGTCATCTGTTAGAGTAATTCTTTGCATGCCAAACAGATTGTTATAATGAATATTCATTGGTATTTTCCAGCTTCCCCAAATAGCAGTGACTATTGTAACTAATTTAATGAATTTTTAAGCACATATGTTGATGACACCATGTACTTCATTTTTCATATTTCTTCTACATACAAAGTGTAGTGAGACTTTACAAGCACCCAGTTGAATGGTTCATCATCATCATGTGCCATGCCAATAATCGTGTGTTGTCATGGTCCACCATCTCACATGACTGCGTCTTGAATCAGATCTGTATTCTTGTCCTGCCTATGTTATGTTCCCAAGCCATTCAGATATTTATCTCTCTGCCTTCCCCTTGTACTTTCTCCATCAACTTTACCAGCTGACACTTTAACCTTGAAAACTGTTAACGATTCTGAGGTATTTTTCACACTGTGTATTTCTCACCGTTTTTAATACATTTCTTCTTAAAAGCATACACATGGCTTCCTCCTATCCCAGCATACCTTTTTCCTCTCCTCTACCTTATTTTTAATTTTAAGTGATGGGAAATTGTTCAAAGCGGAAATTATTCACAGCTGAACTTAATTTCTTTCTGGTTCCGATTTCATCTGCTCCTGGCATCCAACATGAACTGTGTGAATTGCCAGGTTTCACATATTGTAGATATTGTGTACGACCCACACTGGATACGTTATTTGCAGGACACTGTGATCAACCCCAAAGCAGGGTGGATTTACTAGGCCTGATATGGTTTGTACTACAGACAATACAAATCATAAGTGTATTTTGGGATGTTATGCTCTAAAAACTATTCAGTTGGCCATTGCTACAGTACTGTACTGGCACCTTGCCGTCTTGAAAGACGATAGTCTGTAATTCTGCCTAAAAAAAAGGGCATAACAACTACAACCCATAGTGGCGCCGAATGTGAAGCGCTACCTCTAAGACCAGGGATGGAGTTACACCTCTTCATAGCACAAAGCCTGGGCTGATGTGTAGAGACCATGTGTTGCTCATGCAGCATGATCCCTCTCTTGGCCTGTGTAGTGATGAATGCTAGTCTGTAAAGCTGCATTACTTCATATTATTTTATATTGTTTATAATTCCAAAAGTGTACTTAAACATTAGTCACTTATATCAAAATAGTCAAGATCGAATTACGAACTTAGCAGAATTATGTATATCACTGAATTATGGAACGTTAATGAACAAATTAGGAAAAGTTTGAATACAACGGAGATGTGGTTCCTGAAATGAATTCTGCAAATAGCAAATATCTTGGATTGCCAGAGTTACTGACAATGATTTCTTGCAAGAGGCTAATGAAACTAGAAAATTTAATACAACTGTAAAAAACATTCAAACAGCATTCTTTGGTCATGTGATGAGAAAAGAGAATATCGTGACAAATGGAAAGATGGCGACAGAGGCAGGCCAAGGGAAATGATGCTGATGGACCTCATGGAGAAATATCATCAGCAGAGTTGATCCAGAACATCAAGGACTGAGATCCATGGAAAGACATGCTGGCAAACTACATGATGATGAGGTAAGTTGAGCTGAGCTAAAAAATGACATCACTGCACTCAGGACAATCCCATACATGCTCTGCCCCCTCATTCAACAGCCAGTGAAGAGTCATACAGCTAATGGTTCCAATTGCTAGATAATTGAAAGTTCTCCTGGTCTTCCTTCTCAGTTTTGAGATTCATCAAGAGCCCCTACTGACCCCCCACCATATCATTCTCTCCCCATATGGGTGCTCGGTCTGTTTCTCCGTCTCCACCTGGTCCCATCTGCTGCTCCTTTGTCCATAACCACCAAGAAGTGCATTCCCTGCCAGCCTGTTCATTCTCCCACACACCCACATGACTTGGGTAGAAAATCCATACAGTTCTCATAATCTGTGATCTCTGAAGTGAAGCAAGCCATTCTGATGATGATGAGATATATATATATCTATATATATATATTATAATAATTATATATATATGTATATATCTGCCATCGATATCAATAATATATATCAATCTGCCATCTCATTCGATCACGACTCTGGTGATCGAGTGAGATGGCAGAACATGACCGCCCATGCTTATCGGCATGGCACATGATGGATGGATATATAAAATAAATGGACACTACAACATACTGAGTCTATCAGCTCCATAGGAACTAAGCTCCACTAGATACTGCACAAAATCTGGGTTCTCCTGCCAACTATCTGCAAATACAACATGAATAGTAATAATAATCTGACACTGAATAGCAAAACAATCAAAGCAGACATAACAAGAATAAGCTGGGTGGTTGTCCATTACAGAATGTCGCAATCAACCCCGAGATTTATCAGCTTTTTGTGATTTACTATGCAACCTTTACATTTAGTAGTTTGCTACTGCTTTCTGAATGACTGACTCCTCATATCCTTGAAATCAATGAAAGGTGGTCTGCTTAAACGTCATCTGAAGCTGATTTACGAGGTTAAGTTAATAAGTAAGTCACAAATGGCTGTCACAAAAATGTTTCATGAAGGAGATTGGAGGTGATAAAACACTGCGAAAATTCTGGAAACTGCACATACAAATACAAAGAAAAGATTGGCCCATAAAACACTGCGAAAATTCTGGAAACTGCACAGACAAATGCAAAGAAAAGATTGGCCCATGACAGTGGGAACAATTTATAGAGATGATGGTGTGCGCATGACAACAAACAGAGAGAAAGGGGAGGCGTTTCTCCAGAGATTTTTAGAGCAGACCAACCATAATGATGCGGACACCAGGGATGCAGTTAGAGAGGAATTATCTGGCACCATGAAGAATATGCATTATGAAAACATCATACGGGTTGAAGATGTTAAACATATTTTGAAAAAGGCAAAAGACACTGCACCAGGGCCAGATGGGGTTAAGTATGGCCGCATGAAGGCTTTGAGCAATGCAGACCTGAAGGAGATGACCGACTGCTTTAACCAGAGTATTAGGACAGCATCAGTACCGCAGGATTGGGTGCACAGCTATCTCATCCCTCTCCCAAAACCATTCAAGGATCATTCAAAGCTTAGCGGCTTTAGGATCATCACCCTTCAAAATACATTTGGGAAGGTTCTAGCTGTCAAGCTGCAAGAGTTTTTGGAAAGGGGAAAGCTTCTTCCAAGAGGCCTGGGGAGCTACAGGCCAGGAAAAGAAACCTGGTCAAATGCAGCCATTCCCCGGGATGGTTAACCCGGTCAACAAATGCCCGCAGAAGTCGGATGTGTCGGCCTAACGGCGCAAGAATGCAGCTTTGCTGTAAACATGCACAACGCAATCACATCCGGAAAAAAAACAACTGGATGAACGCAGAAGAAGAGGAAGAAATGCAGCCACTGTTGCCCTTGATGTTTATGAGGGTTTCCAGAGTAGACAGGAAACGATAACAGCAGCGCTTGATCTCGAGGATGCGTACAATAGAGTTCGATATGATATTTTGATGACCGCACTTATGGAGAAGGGGTAAATCCCTGGTTGGTGAACTGGATAGCGGCCGGCCTGCATTCTCGTCGGGTTGCTCTCCGTCTGGGTGCATGGACCTCAGAGCCACATATTTTAACCCCGGGATTGCCACAGGGATCTGCAATCTCACCGGTGCTCTTTAACGTGTATACAAGCAAGATTGCAAACCTAGAAGCACCAGGGGTTGGAAGAATACTAACATTTGCAGATGATATTCTTGCATATAGGCAGGGGAGAGATAGGGAGCAAACAACCCAGGAGCTACAGGCGACAGTAGACAAAGTGATTGACTGGTGCACTGAAATGAGTGCTGTCATGCACCCGGAAAAGGCAGCTGTTTTGTGGTGCTCTCTGGACAACAGGATTGTGAGAGCTGATGTCCCAAGCCTCGTGATAGATGGTAGAAGCGTCAACAGAGAGAACAAACTGAAGTATCTGGGAATCACATTTGACAGGAGCCTTTCCTTCAAGGACCCCGAGGAGACGGTTGTGACAAGGTCTCAAAAGGGACTCAATGCACTTAAAACTATGGCTGCAATGGACACAGAGCAGAGAATGCTTTTCACACTATACCAGCACTTGATCCTCTCAGTGACTGATTATGGACTAGGACTGCTCACTGTATCAAAGAGTCAGCTGGTGAAATTAGAGCGCATACAGAACGAAGCTATGCGGGTCATTCTGGGATGCACCAGAGAAACCCCAGTAGTGTGTATGCATTACATCCTTGGTTTGCCGACTGTATGCGAAAGCATACCTCAGAGTAGCTGCAGACACAGATTACCCATTGCATGAGGCGCTGGACGCAGTTAAGGGTCAGCGACTGATAAGAGGGAAATCATGGATGGCTCAGGCGGAGGATACGATCAGACAGATGTGCATCTTGGAGAACATTAGATGAGGAGAGGAGTGGGACAGAGTGCCAGTGGAGCAGTCAGACTTGTGCAGAGTTATAATCACATTGAGCCGGGAGTGGCCAGCAGAGGCCACAGAAGTGGAAATCCAGCAACTAATTCAGGATAATGCTCGCTCTGGTGATGTGATTATCTACACAGATGGGTCGGTGTTGAGAGGTAGGAGAAGTGCCTGGGGGTTCTTAGCAAAAGCTAATGGTTAACGTTTGGTGCATATGATACCACAACATCCAGCTTAAGAATGGAGGTGGAGGCGGTCACTGCGGCTCTCCGCTGGATGGAGAATACGACACACACACACATCGTGATTGTAACTGACTCAGAATGCATGCTAACGAGGGTGAGGACGGGCAGGCTTCGTGCGGAGTGGCTTGCCTCGCTTCGGAGGTCACGGGTGACAAGCATCGTCTGGATCTTTTCTCCGGGGCATGCCGGTGTGCTGGGAAATGAACAGGCGGACAGATTGGCTGGCTCTGCAGAACTTGGTGGAGTATTGATACATGACAAGGCAGACGTGGCTGCGGCCTTGTGGGAGCACGTGCACACCTCGAAGGAGCAAATGGATTACCATGGTCTGGCAAGAATGAGACAGCGAGGAGTGATGAGGGGATCTGGCTGACGCTCAACACTCAGAGGAAAGGCGAGACGGACATATAATCAGACTGCTACTGGTACTAGTGGTGTTGGAACGTTTCGCTGGCTGCTGAGGATGAGGACAGAGCGCTGATGGGAATGCCCCGAATGCTGTGATGTCGGTTCCTAAATCAATCAATCAATCAATCAATCACAAATGGCTGTAGAAAAATAACTAAATATGATAACTTGAAACCAGTTTATTTTTAATACATACATTGTCCCTTTATGTCTCAACATAATTTCTGCCAACATTTATGCACTTATCCCATTGTTTTCTCAGTCCTCCCAAACCGGCCGCATAGAACTGCGTGCTGCCCCAGGCAGCGACAGAGTGATTGAGGTCAGAATCAATGGATGCAATAGATGTCTTTGTTTACCATGAATTTTATTTGCCAAATAAAATATCAACATTCCTATTTACATTAACCACCTTCTTATTGGCTCAAACTACAAGTGATTCGGCTATGAATAAAACAGCTTTATTAATAGTCGACTATATCCCGACATAATCCCGCAAAAAGTGTTTGAAACACAGCTGTGGGCAATTTGGAAGCAGACCACCTTGCGTTGGTTTCCATACAAACGTCTTAGTCCCGGTCGTTCAAAATGTACTGAAGGCAATGTATTTAAGGTAAACTTGCCAAGAAATCACATATAGCCAAAAAAATGCTGGGGTTGATTTTATGTCCTGTAAATGATGTGCAACTAATTCATTATGTATGCTACTACAGTATTAACAACTTTTAAGTCACAATTACTCCTACTTCCCATATTTTCAAAATAATTTTGCTATCCGTTTTTGTTTGTGTTGCAAACTACTTTACTTTTTGTTTGGCACTCAATCAATGAACACACAAACATGAATATCTCGGATTAGAATTGACGCAGGGACTAGAATAAAGTATCGTTGGATTGTGTATGTTTGGAGGTATCCACCTATGCAGGTTGCATAATTTAAAATTAAACATGAAAATGTTACTAAAACAGCTAATCAATTGTTTCTTTTTTTTTTTTTCCAAGGGCCCAGTTAACGGCCTTGTTTTCATTTACTATATTGTATTACGTCTATAATAAGCAAAAAGAAGACTGCTGTTTTTAATTGTATTTGATTTATTTTCTTCATTAACCCAAATTAACACATTAAAGATGTAGTAAACCTGGAAATGAATCTTTGAAAATTGAAGAGAGAATATTTTCATCTTCCACGTCTATCTCGGCCATTTTCCGTTTGTTGTGGTAAACGCTGAAAAACTCAAACCGGGAACCCGGGTCCGGATAAATGACAAATACCAAATGGGCGTATGTCAGTGATTAGTTGAGTTGAGTCAAGAACCGACATCACTGCACTCAGGACATTCCCATACGTGCTCAGTCCCCTCGTTCAACAGTAGTCAGTGATTATTGAGGATCATCGTACGCCGATAGTACATCGCACATCCTCCAGCATGAGGATGGAGGTGGAAGCAGTCACAGCGGCATTTCGTTGGTTAGAGGAGACCACTGCAACATACATGGTCTTCATCACGGACTCAAGGACTTTGCTTAGTAAAGTGGAGAAAGGAATGTTTTGTGTGGAATGGCTCACCTTGCTTCAGAGGTCACAGATTGTGAGAATTGTATGGATTATTTGCCTTGGCCATGCGGGAGTGTGGGGGAATGAACAGGCTGATAGGCTGGCAGGGAATGCACCTCTTGATGGTAGATTACTTATGGACAAGGGAGATGTGGTCGTGCGCCTGTGGGACCAGATGGAGAAGGTGGAGGAACAAATTGAGAACCCGTATTTGGAAAGGATGAGATTGCGGGGGATCGGCAGGGGTTCTGGAAGAATCTCAAAACTGAGAGGGAAAACCAGGAGAAATTTCAATCAGTTAGCGGTGGGAACGAATAGTAGTGTGATTCTTCGCTTGCTGTTGAAAAAGGGGACGGGGCGCATATGGGAATGTCCTGAGTGCAGTGATGTCTATCTTAGCTCAACTCAAGTCAACAATCGTACTCCGAACAGGTCCGTGGGTGCTCCGATCTCCTCCTTAACATATCCATCAGCGTATATCGACTGATCGTACCAGTTTCGTGTTGGTTTGTATATCAAAGAAGTCTTGTGCTTTTGACAGGAAGTTCATTTCTGACGGCTGTCCGTGTAACTCCCATGTCCCTTACCCTGGACACAAAAGTTAAAAGCAGATTCCTTAAGTTGCCTTAAGCTTATTTGTTCGTCCAGTGTCTTATAGCGTTGATGAGACTATGGGTAACGGATTCATTCATTCATTCATTCATTCATTCATTCATTCATTCAATATCATAATCATCTTCGCGTGCCTTGCCGACTTACGTAGGCGATCATTTATCTCCACATCATGCGCTCACCAATAGCATGTTTCGGTTCATGTGCTGCCATCATCATCATCATCATCATCATCATCATCATCATCATCATCATCATCATCATCATCATCATCATAATCATCATCATCATCATCATCATCATCATCATCATCATCATCATCATCATCATCATCATCATCATCATCATCCCCCTTTGCTGTCAAGCAAAGAGGGGAATAGTTGACGTTCTGGCCCCCGATGGATGACATTAAACAGTGTAATTCCGTTGGATGACATTAAATAGCGTAGTTCCTTGTAACTATACAATGTATTTGATGTCGTCACTCCATTGTCTTCTCGATTCTTCCTCTTGCTCTCGCATCAGATCTTCTTCGATGTAGCACCATTGCTGGATGTTGATGGTTTTGCATTCTAACGAGATGATCATCTGCCTTTCAATATATGTGCCACAAGGTGTTGATCCCACTTACTGTCTGATATCATTTCTAACTCGATCTGAAATCAATACAGTAGTATATCAGATGAAATGAATAAATTAATCATATGTTTGCGGAAATGCATAATACACATAGCCATTGACACAGTTCTAATTGAGAGATCAACAGAGACACAGAAAGACATACAACTGTGTATTTAAAAAAAAAATTACTGTGCAGTGTTTAAAAGCCGTCTACCCGGCGAAGGGGTTAACAACTTTCTCCGTAATCCCTAATCTCTTTGGTTACTTACGGGGTATGTGAGCCGGTCGCGCAGAAAGCAATGGCAAACTACTGAGCGTAGTCTTGCCAAGAACATCAACAACAGCTGAAACAATGCTGATGTTGACTGCAACGTAAGGGATATGCAACTTTAAAAAAAGTGTTTGAAAATATTGCCGGTCCAAGTTTTGTATTCTCTGTCTGTAAATTTCATGCAACATAATAGGTAAATACAAAACTTGGACCGGCAATATTTTCAAACACTGCACAGTCATTAAAAATACACCTTGTACCAAGACGGGTGATGGAGTGAGGCATGATGAAGTGATCAGAATATTGGAAGATAATACAAATGATGCGATATATTGTTTCTTTCTTTCTTTCTTTTTTTTTTTTGGGGGGGGGGGGGGGGGGGGGGCCTTCGCTCGCTTTGAACACAAGCCTAGTCCTTACACATTCACTACTTCTAGTAGCACTGGACTTAATTTTGCGTGTGGATTAGCTTTCCATATTACCAACTCCGACCTCAGAGGTACTTGATATTTACGTCCCCAAGTCAAGGACGAGAAGTCAACATTTTAGTCTGATATAGGGGTTGAACCCCTTTCCTCGGCATCAGCACGCCGGAAGCGGTAAGAACACGCATATAATAATAATAATAATAATAATAATAATCATAATAATAATATTTTATACAGGAAAACACCGCTCTTACTGGAAAGATCAGAAGTAGAAAAAAAAGGGAACAAATAAACAAGAGCACACCGAAAGAAATTATGCCGGGTGGCCATGGGACGTTGATAAAAAATGTTGCATGTCCTTCGCATGGCGCTGAGATCAACAGCACCCCAGATTTATTTTCCTAGACAAGTTTTACGAGCATTAGTTTCCCATTGCTTTCTGAAAAAGAAGTTAACATTTACGTTCAACTAACCGGTGTAAGGAGCTATCCCTCCAGGGAAGGTTAACCCGGTCAACAAATGCCCGCAGAAGTCGGATGTATGGGCCTAACAGCGCAAGAACGCAGCTCTGCTGTAAACAAGCACAACGTAATCGCGTCCTGGAAAAAAAAAAAAAAACTCTCCGGATGAACGCAGAAAAAGAAGAAGAAGAAGAAGAAGAAGAAGAAGAAGAAGAAGAAGAAGAAGAAGAAGAAGAAGAACTATCCCACTACCCCGCGGTCAGCACATCCATATATATCACTCTTAGCCATGCCGATAAGCGTGAGCGAACATGTTCGCCATCTCACACGGTCAATGGAGTCTTCAATGAGATCTGTGTCCTTGTCCTGAATTGTCATGTGGGGCTAATTATCCA
>JACEFZ010016451.1:0-32123 GCA_014155875.1 Cepaea nemoralis | reverse complement strand
CTTTTTAATCCGACACGGGTGGTAACTCTATCCGAGTTTCTCGTGGACCCCGTAATCGGCGGGCCACGTCAGTGTCCATGGGACAGTGGACACACTGACCAGTCCTTCGAGAAGGCTCTGGATTCTTTAAGCCTTCGAGTGACTCACTTCTTTCCCTTGAACGGGAGTTTTAGCCCTTCGCCACTATCTCTTACTTTATGTTGGTTACCGCCCCTATGTGAGGCTGTGACAACTATCTTACGTCAACGTTTGTTGACAAAGTTCCAACTAACTGAGCATGGATATAGGACAAAGTTTAGACAGTTAGGGCCAGAGACAAATCAAGATTTCACAGACTTTGTTTACACAGTAAAGAATACATTTAACAAATGGTTGGAGCTCGCAGAAGTAGGGAAAGATTTTAATAAATTAGTAGATCTAATGTTAAGAGACAAGGTAGTATCTGCATGCAATTCTAATTTAGTGGCGTTCTTTGAGGAACGGAAGCCAAAGGACATAGACACAATGTCTCAGTTAGGGCAAAACTACATGACTGCACATCCTAACGTATCTATTGGAAAACTAATGAGTGAGGAAATAGTCTGTGCAGCGTACACTAAACAGGACCAGAATCCAGTCATCAGACCAAGGGCGAAAAGTGTGGATTCAGCACAGAAAGGTGAGCAGCAAGAACTTCAAGATAATGGTTTCCGAGGAAACAATGTTGGTAGAGTAGGACGGTACCCATATAGAAGAGGGAACTTCCAGAGACGTCAAAATTATGCCGGATGTTGGAATTGTGGGAGCTGGAGACACAAGGCAGCACAGTGTGATGCACAACCATCAGATGGACCAACGAACAACACTAAAAGGGAGATTACTTGTTTCAAATGTGGAAAGAAGGGGCATGTCAGCCATCAATGTAGGATGAGAGAAACAGAGCACTCAAATGCAGCGCAAGTAATTGAGACGCTGAACAATGAAGATTGTAGTGGGTGCAAACCTCTTTTTGAAAAAGACAGTCAGCCAGTCCTAATATGTGGTCATACAGTAAAAGCAGGATCAGCAGTGCATGAAGGAGGCAGTTTGAAGCTGCATCAGGGATTTGTCAATGATAGACCAGCGTTAACAATTAGGGATTCCGGATGTACGTCTATCGGAGTGAGGAGGAGTTTAATAGATCCCTCGGATTATACAGGGAAAAAGATTAGATGAATAACATTCAACGGCACAGTAGAGTTCTACCCAGTAGCCATAATAACAGTAAAAACACCATATATCACTGGAAGAGTGACAGCGTGTGTTTTGGACTCACCAGTGGCTGATTTGATCATAGGAAATGTTATAGGAGTTAAAGATTGTACAGAAGAGGACGTAGTTTATTGGGACCAAAAATATAGTGTAAGCAGTAATGAGGTAGTTACCACAAGAGAACCTAAATTAGAGAGTATAGCTGAGGTAGAAGAGGCACTTGAAGTAGACACAGGAACTCAGGACAAGGATAGTACAACTGAGCAGATGAGAAGGGATCCCAAATATAGTGCTAGTGACTCCCAGAGACAAGATACTACTCTGAACAAATGTTTCCAATGGTGTAGTAGAGTAGAATATAGTCAGTCAGGGAAGGGTAGATGGTGCTTCGAGAGGAAGAACAATGTTCTCACTCGCAGGTTTTCAGATAGCAGAACGGCACGTGGGCAAGTAGCAGTACCTTTAGCACATAGAGACCGATATACTAGAACAGCTCAGGATAGTGCATGTGCAGGGCACATAGGCATAAGGCGTATGCAGCAAAAAGCAAGGTGCCAGGTATATGGACCAAGATTAAATAAAGAGTTCAGACTAAACAGAGACTCAAGTGTAACGGTGCAATATGCAGATAGAAAAGTTGAGTCAGGTCAAAAGAGTGTTCGCGACATTACTGACCCAGGGCTAGGGATAGCAAACAGATGTTGTAATTGTAGAAGTACCATGAGTCATGGGTACATGAAAGGTAGACACAGCATCGACAGGAATCAGAGGTGGGTTAATGCAAGAACAGAACCACCTGATATAGGGTCGGTACACAAATAGTATTGTGGGGTCGTGAAGTAGTAAGAGACCTGTAGGTACATAAGTATAATGCTTGTCTATGATGTATTATTATTATTATGTGATGTATTAGTTCATGCATTGATACACAAGAAAGAAAGTTGTTTGTATTTATGTGTGGAGAATATGGGAGCATTTGATGTATTATTTAGGGTGGTAGCTGGAGTAAGGTGCAGCCATACTTAGGGCTACCCAGGCTATATGTCTGGGTCACATGTTTAGTAAGTTTTAGTCGCCCAATATTTGAAAACGAAGTTTTCTTTTAAGAGGGGGGTGATGACATAAGCCTGGGTCATTGACATTGAGTTGAGTGACCGGGCATGAGGAAGAATGGAGATGAGAGTGGGAGACAGTAAAGTGACTGACCTGGCTATGAGAAAACAGCCAGTCCTGAGAAATAATGGAAAGGGTGAGTGTGACCCCAGGGGGATGGGGGAAGGACAGTTTAGTTTTGTGTGAAGTCAAGGGACTTCAGGACAGTTAATGTGTAGATGCCGAACTGGTCGGTATTCTAAGGAGAAGCGGAGTTAGAGATCTCCGGGTTGTGTTGTTCTCCTAGTTGTGAAGACAGGCCTGAACCAGAGTGGGTTCTATAGGGAGTGAGGGCCAAAACCCAGAGTGGGTTGCATAGTTGAGCAGTGGCTCCGACCCAATGTGTGGGTTGTATTGTAGGAGATCCAGCCGTGGATAGTAGCTGGATTACCTGTCTTGTGGATGTGATAAGAAGCAGGCCGTGAGAAGACATTGATGTGTGCTGGTTAAATTGTGAGGAGGATATTTATAGTCTATGGATTACATTGTTTCTGGATATATACATATGTTCCGTGAGTCTGTGTTATTTCTGTAATAAAGGATTATGTGCGCCAACTGAATCTTGTTTCATGACTGGTGAATATGCACTGCGGGGGTGAGTTACATTGCAAGACAGTTAGATATCTCCATTGACACACCATGAGTATCGTTACCTAGACAACGACCATCACACAATAATATCATGAGCATATCATCGTAAGAACTTCGTGATATTATCATCAAGAACGACGTGTGACATATATATATATATATATATATATATATATATATATATATATATATATATATATATATATATATATACTAGCTGCCCGGCCCGGCTTCGCCCAGGCTCTGGCGGGGATCTATCTATCTATCTATGTATCTATCTATGTATCTATCTATGTATCTATCTATGTATCTATCTGTCTGTCTGTCTGTCTGTCTGTCTGTCTGTCTGTCTGTCTGTCTGTCTGCTTGTCTGTCTGTCTGTCTGTCTGTCTGTATGTCTGACCCGGCCCGGCTTCGCCCAGCTCCTGGTGGGGAGCATTTCATTTAATTCATATAAGTAGTCATATAAGCTCCCGTTCCCGACTATCTATCTGTCTGTCTGTCTGTTTGTCTGTCTGTCTATCTGTCTGTCTGACCCGGCCCGGCTTCTCCCATACCCTGATGGGGAGCATCTCATTTAATTCATATAAGTGGTCATATAAGCTCCCGTTCCCGACTATCTGTCTGTCTGTCTGTCTGTCTGTCTGTCTGTCTGTCTCTCTATGTATGTATGTATGTATGTATGTTCGGCCCGAACATAACAACAAAATATAGATAGAATAGAAGAATAGATAGAAAATATGATTGGAAGAGATCTATCTAAAGTAAACTTGGCTCCCGTTCCCGACTATCTGTCTGTCTGTCAGTCTGTCTATCTGTCTGTCTGACCTGGCCCGGCTGCACCCAGTCCCTGGTGGGGAGCATCTCATTTAATTCATATAGATATTTATAGCCATGGGACTTAACTTAAGATATAACAATGCTACTAACAGTTATATCCCTTTTTTAATATTTTTTTTATATTTTCTTATGTTCAGTCATGTAATTACAAAATTAAATTTTAGGAAGGTAATAGCTGATAGCTGATAGATAAAACTATGACAGTTGGTTGCACGGGAATGAAAGGAAAACGTGTAGAAAATTTCATCTCAATCGGATGGACCGTTCGCGAACGGCATAAAGGACGGATCCACATACATCCATACATACACACACACATCGATTTATATATATATATATATATATATATATATATATATATATATATATATATATATATATATATATATATATAGAGAGAGAGAGAGAGAGAGAGAGAGAGAGAGAGAGAGAGAGAGAGAGAGAGAGAGAGAGAGAGAGAGAGATGGAGAGAAATAGCTGACATTGAACAAGCTTGACTACACTGGATCACCGTTGCCGGGTCACGGAAATCCTTATGTCAGAGACAGAAGGAAGCTCGCACACTTCTCTGTAAACACTACAACAGTTACAATCTTCACAGACTGACAAAGTCAGACCACTGTAAACACTACAACAGTTACAATCTTAACAGACTGACAAAGGTGGATCTCTCTAAACACTACAACAGTTACAATCTTCACAGACTGACAAAGTAGGACCACTGTAACCACTACAACAGTTACAATCTTCACAGACTGGCAAAGTTCGACCACTGTAAACACTACAACACTTACAATCTTCACAGACTGGCAAAGTTCGACCATTGTAAACACTACAACAGTTACAATCTTCACAGACTGACAAAGTCGGACCATTGTAAACACTACAACAGTTACAATCTTCACAGACTGACAAAGTCGGACCATTGTAAACATTACAACAGTTACAATCTTCACAGACTGACAAAGTCGGACCACTGTAAACACTACAACAGTTACAATCTTCACAGGGACGCAGAGGTGTTTCCAAGGCACCAGGGCCGGGTTATATACTGGCCAAGACCTATTGACGCGTCCTCGTCGAGCGTCCTGGGCAACAGGTCCCTTCGGGGTCCTGGCTAAAGTCAGTAGGATCGCCGATTCCTCCGAAGTCGAAGAGTGTCTGCCTGTACGGCGAGGAACCACCAGTCTGCACACCAATAAGCCAGACATGGGACAACGGATACTCACGCAAAACTCAGGTCCTGTATGACATCACACTGATGTTGGACAACAGGATGCCTTCATCCGACATACAGGACTTCGCGTTGGAGCTCAAGCCAACGAACACAAGCAAGCAAGCAAGCAACAATCTTCACAGACTGACAAAGTCAGACCACTTTAAACACTACAACAGTTACAATCTTCACAGACTGACAAAGTCAGACCACTGTAAACACTACAACAGTTACAATCTTAACAGACTGACAAAGGTGGATCTCTCTAAACACTACAACAGTTACAATCTTCACAGACTGACAAAGTAGGACCACTGTAAACACTACAACACTTACAATCTTCACAGACTGGCAAAGTCGAACCACTGTAAACACTACAACAGTTACAATCTTCACAGACTGACAAAGTCGGACCATTGTAAACACTACAACAGTTACAATCTTCACAGACTGACAAAGTCGGACCATTGTAAACACTACAACAGTTACAATCTTCACAGACTGGCAAAGGCGGACCACTGTCCTGGGTTGGCCGATAGCTGTGTTGCTGGAACACTCAACAAATTGGCAGAAAGCCCATGTTTCTTGTTGTTGGGTGTTTGCCACTTGTACTGTTCGTTATCTCGCGTCATCGTTTGGCCTTTGTGAATATTTCATTGTCTGCATGGATGTCACATGTCAGACATCTGTATCAGTTACAGAAGTTACAGCCTTCAATATTGTGTTGTAGATTATCCACGTGAGCAAACGCAGCTGCGAGATAATCAGAAAGCAATGGCAAATTATTGAGCGTAATCTTGCCAAGAAATAAACAACAGTGGTAAAATGTTGGTGTTGATAGCGATGTCTTGTAATAGGATATGCGACAAAAACAAAAGATATGTGTGGTCGACTGTCAAGGCTGATTATGCCTAGCCGTTTACCCGTTTATGTCTGCCTTTATTGTATATGTTATTTGATGTCACGTTTGTCTGTGTAGATTAAACCTCCTATTCAGATGTCCAGTGTTAAATATTGGCTTTCTCCGATTCTCGTGTCAGAATTTAGAGGGACAGATAGAGCTGACAGCCGTTCGCCAAGAGGTCAAGAAGCGGAATACTCAACCATAGGAACATGACGCAATTGTTGCTGTTATGTTCTGTTCTAGTTTTAGCAGGTAACAATCACAACTGTGTGTGTATTCTGTCTCCCACTCCTATGTTTGTAATACTTCTACCTTTCATTGTTGGTTGTAAATACTTTAGGGTGTTTTAGGGGTGACGACACGGCACAGATAGTTGTACACCAGAGCTCTAACATTAAATATGCGGATGATACAGTATTGATTGCAGATAATGAGCAGGATCTGCGACATTTAGTAGATGCGGTTGTTGTACACAGTGAACAACTAGGGCTAGAGTTAAATTGTAAGAAGACACAGATTATGGTAGTCACTAGGAAGAAGGAAGTACAACAATGTAATATACAAGTAAATGGGAATATTCGTAAACAAGTGAATCGTTACAATTATCTCGGAACAGTTTTAACATCTGATGGGAGATCCTTGAAGAGATTAGTACAAGAATCGCCATGGCTAAGGTAGCCTTTTGCAAGATGTAAAACAAACTGACCAAAAATTTGTTGGACATGTTATGGGAAGAAATAAACTGGAGAACTTGGACAGGGCCGTGCCGTGCTATGATACAGAGAGACGGTCTCATCATGCGTCATCGTGAGGGGGGATTCATATGGGGGAGGCATTTTAAAAGAAGGAAAAAAACATGCAAGGAGCGGCGTTTCGAAGACTTGCATCATACTGAGAAAATCTACCGCACGGTACTGAACTTGGTGACAACTGGCGAGATTGAGGGGAAAAGAATAAGTGGAAGGCAGAGAAGTAAATACTTGGATGGCTTGGCCACGTGGTATGGTCGGGACTAGAACAAAGAGCTGATCTACGACTCTGGTGATAGTGTGAGATGGCGGAACATGACAGGCCACGCTTATTAGCATGGCACATGATGAATGAAGTTGATCCAACGACTAAACGACTAAACTAAACGAATGAATGAACAGCAGTAGTTGTAGCAGCAGTAGTATTAGTATTAGTAGTCGTTATGGCAGACAATAATGTGTGGAAGACGACAACGGCGAAGAAGAAGAAGAAGAAGAAGAAGAAGAAGAAGAAGAAGAAGAAGAAGAAGAAGAAGAAGAAGAAGAAGAAGGGGACGAGAAAAACAACAATAACATCTGCAACAATACCGCAACCACCAACAACAACAATAACACCTACAACAACAACAGCAACAACACACATTGTACTTGTGCAGTGAGCGTTGTGTGGTATGCGCCCTGTTGTGCCGCCAGCACCCACCACTTGTTCATGTTTGTGTCAGTGCGCCTCATGCAGTCAGCAGCCAGCCAGCCAGCTGAGCGTTCAGCGCGTGACAAAGAGCACCCCAGCAAGATTTTGTCGTACAACCCCCGACCCATGTGTTGTGTTCTTTCCCTGGGTTTGTTATTCATATTGTAAATCCCATATAACACACATTTGAACAAATCGCCGCGGACATCTCTTGCCCGGCGTACGTTCCACAGATAAGTGTGTAAAACAAACTTGTTTCAGTTGTTACAAGTTTACACTGAACTTAGCACACGGATGTCGTGTTGTTGGCGCCCTCCATTCAGCCATCCAAGGAACGAAGCGAAAACAGCGATACCAGCCAGCAGTCTCAGCACGGCATGAATCTTATCAGATCTGTCCAGAAGCTACTGGTGTTTACATAAGCTATTGATGTTTACAGAAGCAATGGATGTTTTGCAATCTCTTAGAAAATCAGAGAAACGGCGTAAATGGGTACTCTATAGGAGCAGCCTCGCCCGGTAGAGGTAGTCATGTGCACCAGACCAGGTGACTCCGGACCGTCAGCAAGCGACAGAGTGCAGAAGAGTATCAACATTGAAAGTGGAAACTTGGAATGTAAGAATTATGAGTGGGGATGGAACATTTGATAACATTAAGAATGAAATGAGAAGATTAAATATTAATATGTTATGTATGGGAGACCAGTTGGAAAGGAATGGGTATTATAACATCCGAGGAATATAGCAGAATACATTTTGGTGGAGAGAAAAACAACTAGGGGTAGCAATTGTAATGGATATAGAGAGATAAAAATCGATCAAAGAATATTGAACTGTATCAGAGTGATACTGTGAAGTTGAATGGAAGACCTTCTGATGTCAACGTACGTCATACAAGTTTATGCACCAACAGCAGACAACAGTGATGACCATCCTTCCATCATGTGCCATTCCGATAAGCGTGGGCGGCCATGTTTCGCCATCGCACTCGATCATCAGAGTCGTGTATCAGCTCCGTGTTTCTGTCTCGACCAGCAGGGTGGCGGGGTAGGGGTATCCCCTACCACAGGAGAGGTAAGTTGCCTCCTTTCCCTCGGCTAGCCTACGGGACACCCTTAGGCAGGGTGGAGTACCCGTTTAGCCTCCCGATCAGGGTCACGTGAAGCCATGGGTGCAGGTGGTAGATGAAGCTGAAGAGCAGCCGACAGATAGTTGTAGGTTATGGTCTCCAGCTTCATGGCGATAAGCAGGGGATCTCTTGTTTGAGGAGACAATGGCTACCGTCATTGACCAGCATGGTCACTGCTAAGAAGGAAAGCAATGGCAAACTACCTTCTTTATAGATGCCAAGAAAATTATGTTGTGCACTGATGACAACATCGATGAATTTTATAACGATTTGGAAAATACCTTCAAGAAATGGAAGAAGTCAGAATTAAATATAATGAGTGACTTGAATGCCGAAGTTGGAAATCAACAGGACGGATAACAGTAGGCTCGTATGGACTAGGGGAACAGAATGAAAGAGGTTGACGACATGTCACAGTTGGCAAAAGAGCAAGATTTGATTATTGGAAACACCTGGTATCAACATCACTCAAGCAGATTATGAACATGGAGGAGTCCTGATCATACGATCAGAAATCAGACTGATTGCATTCTCATCAACAGGATATTTAGAAATGCCTTAAAAGTCGCAAAAACTATACCAAGCGCAGACTGCTACAGCGACCGTAGTTTAATCATAAGCAACATACACATAACATTACAGAAAGGCAAATATACACCAAAAAATACAAAATGTTGTCTACGAGCACTGAAGAGTGAGGAGATAACAGATACATTCAATGTTGAGGTAAAGAACAGATTTGATGCATTGTCCGATATGGAAATATTACTTCAAGATGTAAGAAAATAATTCCATCAACCAAGCTGCAGAAACAACCATCCCAAAAATACAGATGATGGACGTAATAAATGGATGACGGAAGACAGCTTAAAGATCGTGGAAATAAGAAGAAATATCAAGAATAACTATGAAAAATATGAAGAGATTCACATGTAAATTAGGAAACTATGCAGTGGCAAAAGATACATGGCTTGAAGAAAATTGCAAGGAAATTGAGAACGAACACAACACCCGGAATACCAAATTATTGCACAAAAGAATTACAGGCATGACTAACAAATGAACACTCACATCAACGGGCTGCCTAAAATCAAAAGATGGCAAAATCATAATAGAAAAATATCAGATTTTACATGCGTGGTCAGATTATACGAAAGACCTTTATGGTGATACGTAAGAAGAACAGTATGATATTTGGAATAATAATGAAGGACCATCAGTATTGAAGATAGAAGTTCAGAATGCTCTTAACCATATTAAATCTAGCAAGATTGGAGATTATATCTCATGAATTATGTAATTCTGTATTTATTGGAATCCCGAAGAAATCAGGAGCCTTGGATTGTGATCAACATCGTACAGTTAGTATAATGAGTGTCATGAAATACTGAAGAGTTAACGATTCCCAGATGGACGACTGTATACCCGACTAACCAGGTAGGAAAAGGGTTAACCAACAAAGGAGTGACCAGGCGCATGAGTTTCTAGGTCAAGCCCCAGAAGGAGGCCAACAGTACAGGTAACCTGTCGCGTGGAAAAATTGGTTTGCAACAAAGACAGACAGCATTATTGGATAGCATATTGCGGTCTGAATGTATGAAGAATGGAAACGGTTCAGAGCGGTAATTTTCCACTAATCAATGATAATGCAGTCTGGATGTGAGGTGTCCAGCAATGTCAAGGACTATGCGGCATAAATGACCGATATAAAGAGGGTCAATTCTTTGTGTAAAGTTAGTGTGTGTTCCAAACTGACCTGAAGGAGATATGTTCTTGAGTGGGAATAGAAATACAAGTCCCTAATGATGGAAAGAGGGGATAATAGTGTGTTATTCGCTAAGTGTTATTTCGATTCCAGGAACATAGATGCCTAAATAAGGTTTCCATACCAGTGCGGGACTTATCAACTAAGAGATTACACAGATGGCTGTGGTCAAGATCACCCAGTGTTGATAATCCACAAGAAAGCACTTTAAAGTAATAAAGCACGACACTTGTGCATAAGAAAGGAAGGAAAAAAAGTGGCATCTTAATAAGTCAGGAGGACAGAGAATGGAAAATAGAGATCATACAAATTAAAGAAAAACGACTCAAATTACTCAGTATCAAAGAGTTGCAAGGTGCATACAAAGTGCCTATATCAATTAAGTCTAGAACTTTTACAGGACAAAAATAGAGAACACTAGAAACTCGATGTGTTTTTCCAGGATGGAATTAAGAACGCTATAAGATAATAAAGAACATTCAGTTTACGCTGACAGCATATGGTGATCGGGTTAAATACATTCATACAGTGGTGAACATTTTTTTCATTACAAAAAACGGATATATCTACCGACTCAAGCAGACGGAGCTGTCAGGGTGAGACCGTTCTGTATCTATGTCATGTCCTGTACTCTAGCTGAGAGAAGAGACGAGAGAAACCACGGAGACTATCTATCAACATCTTATCTGGCAGCCACACTAGAAGAACATACAAACTACATAGACAATATCCATACATACACCAGACATAGTTTTTATTAATAAATCTTTTATCTTATCGTTGAAAGGAACTGTTGTCGGAGTATGTGTTGAGGGAATAATAGAGAGAGAGAAAGAAATAGATATATGGAAGGGAAGACAGAAGAGAGGAGTGTAGACCAAAGTCAGTCAATAATCCCAACAGATAATAAGTTTAAAGATGTGCTTGTTGAGTCCAGTCTTCTCTCGGGATTTTAACATAGGACATAATTGGTGGAGCGAGCGGGATACGTACATACATTATACTCATATGACCTGAATGCATAACATGGCATATGTAAAAAGGGGTACTTGCATATTGGCACAGGCATAGCGGAGTACCTACATGTTGGGACAATATGATTGGAATAAATAGAAGTATACATTGATGACTTTTAATGGAAGGACGTCCATTGGATATATGGTGCCATTACATTTATGGTAGAAACATTTCATTAATGCTGGTGACTTTACAGTGAGAAAGTTCCAGACAGAGTGAATGTGGATAGGTGGTAAGAGACATTACATACCTAGTCACACGGTCACACGTCTACATAAGTCTTTATCCTATATCTCCTCTTGTGGATGAGAGAGTGGTTGTGATGTACTGTGTGGTTTTGGAGATTTATAATAAGTAATAGATATAGATAAATGATATAGGTTCTAGGTAGATTATCGGTTATAGTGAGTATTCTTTACTGCTTTGAGGTGTCTTTACTCAACGTGCTGACTTACCTGCTTTAACTATGGCCACTCCCAAACTAACTACAGCAGAACTTAGGGCAAACGGAGAGGAAATTGGGTTGGCTGGTTCAGACTTAACTGATTACATACAAGAAAGAGAGCGAGAGATTCGTCAAGCGGAACGAGAAGAGCGAAAGACCCAGTTGGAAGCAGAAAGGGAGGAGCGTAAGGCCCAGTTGGAAGCAGAAGAAGCCACGAAGATCAGAGAACATGAATACCGCATGCGAGAACTGGAGCTCAAGACACAAACTAAGGGAGAAATAGATGGAGTGGAAGGAAATTCTTCTTCACCTGGTGCAACCCATATGAGTGGACATGGTTACCATGCCATGAAGTTTCCCTTAGCTGTCTACGATCAGTCTAAGGAACGCTTTGACCAGTACGCATCTCGTTTCGAAGCAATGTCAGTCGCTATGGGGCTGGATCGGAGCAGATGGGCTCTTAAACTATCCCAGGGTTTAATCGGTTCGGGATTTGAAGTGTACACACGCTTACCACCAGGACAGGAAAATAATTACGAGGAATTAAAAGCAGCTTTGATGAAACATTTTGACATAACCGCACAAACGTATAGGAAGAAGTTTAGATCGTCTAGAAGAGAGCCGGGAGAACTATTCGCCGCCTACAGTCTGAGGCTGAAATCCTATCTACAGAAATGGATGGACTTGGCAGAATTCAAGAGGGATTATGAGAGTCTCGAAGAGATGATGGTGGATAGACCAAATGCGAAAGCAAATGTCGAAACCTCTCAGAACCTTCTTGGGAGAACAAGGGGCGGAACGGATTGATGTGGTGAATAAGCTGGCGGAACGATTCGTGGAAGTACATGGTGAAACTGAGGAATTAAGTACACAAACCAAAGGTCAGGAGAAACCAGAGAAAAAGAAACCTAAAAACTGGGAAGGAGAAAAAGGGGAACCTTATATAAAGCACACAGAGGAGAGTTCAGAGAAGGTGAAGGTAGGAAACCAGAGCACCTCGAATTCTCAAGCGAAACGACAGTGGTCTGAGAGGTGGTGTTCATTTTGCAAGGCGGCCTCCCACAACACCAAAGACTGCAGATCGAAACCTAAAAGTTCTTACTTCGCAGCATGCAAAGTGATTCCTACATCGGTGATCACAGACAAGGCTGAGGTCGGCGAAGGAGAAAGGAACAAAAAGGACACACGGAAACCTAGGAAGGGAACAGGGTGCACTCACTGCCAGTCGACAACACATAATACTGTGGACTGCAGATGCAAGGCCAAACTCGCCAATTGCATAACCAACCTCGAGGAATCAAAAGAGGAAGGCAAGGAAACGGTCAAGGAGATGAAAGACACTCAGGACCAAGAGAGACCACCTGTGGTTGAATTTATTGAAGTCAATGGCCAGCAGGTTGTTTGTCTCTACGATACCGGTTTGGATGGGGAAGCGGTGGTGGACGCCAGCTTGGTAAGCCCAGACCAATTTACAGGGAAGACTATAGAAATACAGTCGGCAATGAGGAGTGCTGTTACCATGACGCTGCCAATCGCCAAGGTGGAGATTAAATCCAGGTACGTCACGGGCATTATTCCAGCTGCTGTATTATCTGACTCCTTATTTCCAATGATCATTGGCACGAAATATGTCTTTTTGGGGATGCCCAAACAGCCAACCCAAAAGGGAACAGTAGTCAGTGGATCTCAAGGGAAGGAAAAAGAGGCAGAGACACTATGCGACAACTCAGAGATAGGAGAATTGCATACTGCCCAGAGGAAGGATACTACGTTGCATCCTTGCTACAGGAAGCTGCAAAGAAGTGCTGAGCCACCAGAACGGGGACAGTACTTTCTGAAGAATCAACTACTCTATCGGAGAGCTGGGAGGGAGATAACCTGCATGAGCAGTGGGTGGTTCCAGAGACCCACCGTCCTCACATTCTTCAGAGTGGACACATCATAGGCGAGAATCGACATATGGGTGTCAGAGAGACCTTGCAGCAAATATCCGGCCATTATTGTCTGAATGTATGAAGAATGGAAACGGTTCAGAGCGGTAATTTTCCACTAATCAATGATAATGCAGTCTGGATGTGAGGTGTCCAGCAATGTCAAGGACTATGCGGCATAAATGACCGATATAAAGAGGGTCAATTCTTTGTGTAAAGTTAGTGTGTGTTCCAAACTGACCTGAAGGAGATATGTTCTTGAGTGGGAATAGAAATACACGTCCTAATGATGGAAAGAGGGGATAATAGTGTGTTATTCGCTAAGTGTTATTTCGATTCCAGGAACATAGATGCCTAAATAAGGTTTCCATACCAGTGCGGGACTTATCAACTAAGAGATTACACAGATGGCTGTGGTCAAGATCACCCAGTGTTGATAATCCACAAGAAAGCACTTTAAAGTAATAAAGCACGACACT
Organism: Cepaea nemoralis; assembly: GCA_014155875.1. Taxonomy (NCBI): domain Eukaryota; kingdom Metazoa; phylum Mollusca; class Gastropoda; order Stylommatophora; family Helicidae; genus Cepaea; species Cepaea nemoralis. The sequence continues at coordinate 17,985 of JACEFZ010016451.1, read as the reverse complement.
TGTGCATAAGAAAGGAAGGAAAAGAAGTGGCATCTTAATAAGTCAGGAGGACAGAGAATGGAAAATAGAGATCATACAAATTAAAGAAAAAAGACTCAAATTACTCAGTATCAAAGAGTTGCAAGGTGCATACAAAGTGCCTATATCAATTAAGTGTAGAACTTTTACAGGACAAAAATAGAGAACACTAGAAACTCGATGTGTTTTTCCAGGATGGAATTAAGAACGCTATAAGATAATAAAGAACATTCAGTTTACGCTGACAGCATATGGTGATCGGGTTAAATACATTCATACAGTGGTGAACATTTTTTTCATTACAAAAAACGGATATATCTACCGACTCAAGCAGACGGAGCTGTCAGGGTGAGACCGTTCTGTATCTATGTCATGTCCTGTACTCTAGCTGAGAGAAGAGACGAGAGAAACCACGGAGACTATCTATCAACATCTTATCTGGCAGCCACACTAGAAGAACATACAAACTACATAGACAATATCCATACATACACCAGACATAGTTTTTATTAATAAATCTTTTATCTTATCGTTGAAAGGAACTGTTGTCGGAGTATGTGTTGAGGGAATAATAGAGAGAGAGAAAGAAATAGATATATGGAAGGGAAGACAGAAGAGAGGAGTGTAGACCAAAGTCAGTCAATAATCCCAACAGATAATAAGTTTAAAGATGTGCTTGTTGAGTCCAGTCTTCTCTCGGGATTTTAACATAGGACAATGAGCCATATCACGAATATTTTGCTAAGAATTATCATGCAAAGAATTAGGAAGAATTTACAACCCGAAATAGGAGAAGAACAATGTGGGTTTGTAGAAGGCAAGGGTACAGTACATGCTGTGTATATGCTGATAATATTAACTGAACGTTCTCTAGAAGTAAACAAAGACCTACACCTTTGCTTTATTGACTACACAAACGATTTCGATCAAGTATGACATGTCAACATGGTGGATATGCTTGCAGATCTACAAATTGATGAGAAAGACGTTAGACTGTAAAAAACATATATTGGAAACAACAAGCTGCCATAAGGATTGATAATGTAGTTGGTCAACATCAGCCTGTTAAGTGTGTGTGGCAGGGATGTGTCATGTTTCCCTATCTTTTTCCCTGTATATACATACGAACATATTTTCAGAAACATAGAAGATATAAAAGGAATCATCATTGGAGGAAGATAAACCTATAACATTAGATATGCAGATGATACAGTATTGATTGCAGACAATGAACAGGATCTGCAACATTTAGTAGACGCGATTGTTGCACAAAGTGAACAACTAGGGTTAGGATTGAATTGTAAGAAGACACAGATTATTATGGTTGTCACTGGGAAGAAGGAAATACCACAATGTAATATACTAGTAAATGTGAATATTCTTAAACAAGTGAATTGGTACAGTTATCTCGGAACAGTCATAACATCTGATGGGAGATGCCTTGATGAGATTAGAACTAGAATCGCCATGGCGAAAGTATTCGTTTGCAAGATGGAAAACATTCTGACCAATAAAAAGATGTTATTTGCAACGAAAACAAGTGTGTTGATGTCCACATAGAACTTGTTTGTTTTTTGTTTTGTATGGATATAAAGCGTGAACAATGAGCAAACAGACTGAAAAACATCTAATGGCTGTGACAATGAGGAGACAAGCTGAAAAACATCTGATGGCTGTAGAAATGTGGTTTCTGAGGAAAATGCAAAGAATACCATGGACAGCCAGCAAGACCAATGAACAAGTCCTTCAAGAAACAAATGAAGATCGTAAACTGATTAGAGTCATGAGACGTGGACAGTAAAGATGTTTTGGTGACGTTATGAGAAGAAATGATTTGGAGAACTTGGTGACAACTGGTAAGATCGAGGGGAAGAGAACAAGAGGAAGGAAGAGAAATAAATACCCGTGTGGTTTGGCTTCGTGGCATTTTAGAGACAGGAACACTGAGCTGATCCACACTGATGGGGATGATGATGTTTACAGAAGTTGGTTTCATTTCGCGTCTTCGTGTTGTGTGGGGCCTGTGCATTTGACGAGACGCATTTGTTGAGACGCATTTGTTGACTGAATGTGTGGTATCACTTGATGGTTAGTATTGTTGATTGAATGTGTGGTATCACTTGATGGTTAGTATTGTTGATTGAATGTGTGGTATCACTTGATGGTTAGTATTGTTGATTGAATGTGTGATATCACTTGATGGTTAGTATTGTTGATTGAATGTATGGTATAACTTGATGTTTTATATTGTTGACTGGATGTGTGGAATCGCTTGATGTTTGGTATTTTTGATTGAATGTGTGATATCAATTGATGTTTTACATTGTTGATTAAATGTGTGGTATCACATTATGTGTTATATTCGTAACTGAATGTCTGGTAACACTTTATTATTTATGCTTGACTGACCGCGATGTGTTTGTATGACGTATATGTGTGATGTATATTCATTCATCCATCATGTACTATATCGATAAGCGTGGGTGGTCATGATTCGCCCTTTCATTCGATTACCAGAGTCGTGGATAAGCTCAGTGTCATTGCCTCGACCATACCACGTGGTCAAGCCATCCAGGTATTTACTTCTCTGTCTTTCCCTTGTTCTCTTCCCCTCGATCTTGTCAGTTGTCACCAAGCTCTCCAATTTATTTCTTCTCATAACGTTTCATAACAATTTTGACTGTCTACGTCTAATTTCTCTAATCAATTTACGGTTTTCATTTGTTTCTTGAAGGACTTGGTCATTGGTTTTTTTCTGTCTGCCCATGTATTCTTTGAATTTTCTTCAGAAACTACATTTGCACAGCCATCAGCTGTTTTTCATTTTGTCTGCTCATTGTCTGCTCATTGTCTGCTCATTGTCTGCTCATTGTCTGCCCATTGTCTGCTCATTGTCTGCCCATTGTCTGCCCATTGTCTGCTCATTGTCTGCTCATTGTCTGCTTATTGTCTGCTCATTGTCTGCTCATTGTCTGCTCATTGTCTGCTCATTGTCTGCTCATTGTCTGCTCATTGTCTGCCCATTGTCTGCTCATTGTCTGCCCATTGTCTGCTCATTGTCTGCCCATTGTCTGCCCATTGTCTGCCCATTGTCTGCCCATTGTCTGCTCATTGTCTGCTCATTGTCTGCTCATTGTCTGCTCATTGTCTGCTCATTGTCTGCCCATTGTCTGCTCATTGTCTGCTCATTGTCTGCCCATTGTCTGCCCATTGTCTGCTCATTGTCTGTTCATTGTCTGCTCATTGTCTGCTCATTGTCTGCTCATTGTCTGTTCATTGTCTGCTCATTATCTGCTCATTGTCTGCTCATTGTCTGCTCATTGTCTGCTCATTATCTGCTCATTGTCTGCTCATTGTCTGCTCATTGTCTGCTCATTATCTGCTCATTGTCTGCTCATTGTCTGCTCATTGTCTGCTCATTATCTGCCCATTGTCTGCTCATTGTCTGCTCATTGTCTGCTCATTATCTGCTCATTGTCTGCTCATTGTCTGCTCATTGTCTGCTCGCAATCTCACGTCCATTCACATGTTACTACTTCAGTGCACTGACCTGATTTGTGCACGTGGATTAGTTTTCCCTATTACCGGTGTTCCTCGCCATCATACGAACCCACTCCAACTTCAAAGGTACTTGTAATTTACGTCTTCAAGTCAAGGACGAGAAGTCAACATTTTAGTCCAACTGACCGGTGTAGGGCTGAACCCGCTACCTCGGCATCAGCGTAGCGGGCGTCTAAGAACGAGCGCTCTTATCCATTCGGTCATGCTTACGTGCATCCTGTGTTTAATTCACGTGACCCGCCCACCCAATGCAGCAGCCAATGAGGAGGGCATGTGGAGCTGGTCTTTTTTGTTTTGAAAGTCTACGTTGATGTGGATAGGTGTGTTCTGTCGCAGTTAGCCACTCCCAGGGGCGGAGCTAAGCTTGTGTTTCTCCAATTGCAGCCGTGCTGACGCCAGCCTTGTGTAAGTGCGACTTAGCAGCCTGCCAGAGCAAGGTTCCCGTCGAGGGGAGTAACGAGACTCAGGAGGAGCAGTGCACGTGAGATCTGAGTTTTGTTTCATCTTGCTTCAAAGTCCTTCGGATATCCATGAAATAGGAGACACTTGGGTACAGAAGGGAACATGTCAATAATATAGAAACAGCAAGTCTAGAGCAGCTGTACAAAGTCTCGTACAGTTACGGACAAAGACGTTGCGACGACAAGCTTTCATCAACAAACAAACTCTAGAAAACACATCATATAACATATTAACCGAGGACCTACCACTGTAGTCACTATTCAGCAGAAAGAGATTGATTGACTGATTGATCTTTATTTTAGAAGGGTTACATATTGGGCACGCAGGCCCGTCATACATTCGGCCCTTCCAGTCACTCATATTTCGTTCATCAATAGTGCATGATGCATTTACATAGAAGAAAAACATTGTCAAATGAATGTTCTAAACATAAACAATGCATATTAACATGTTATGAGACATATCTACCACCCACCTACACATCCCCCACCGACCATACATCCACCACACACACCCCAACCACGCACACACCCAAGACAAACATATATTCCCCCACCCACACACCCATCCCCACCCACACATCCACCACATACATACATCTCCCCTACCACACACACACACAACCCCTACCCCACATATCCCCCACCCACCCACCCACACACCCCCAACTACTCAGCCAAACACACATCCCCAATCACACATTCTCCCACACACAAAAATACCCCCCACCAACCCACACATGCGCCCACCCACACACATCCCCAACCCCCACACAATCTCCCCACCCACACACACGCCACACCCATCCCCCATCCACTCATCCCTCAACCACATATCCCCCCCCCCCAACCAACCCACACATACAGAATGGAAAGCATAATCACATATAAACCACGGACATACCACTATAGTCACTAGTGAGCAGAAAGAGATATAGCCAACAGTGTCAAGATGTTATGTAGGGGGAGGACGTGGACACGGTCAGCTGATATAGCCAACAGTATCAGGATGTTGTGTAGAGGGAGGGCGTGGACACGGTCAGCTGATATAGCCAACAGTATCAGGATGTTGTGTAGAGGGAGGGCGTGGACACGGTCAGCTGATATAGCCAACAGTGTCAAGATGTTATGTAGGGGGAGGACGTGGACACGGTCAGCTGATATAGCCAACAGTGTCAGGATGTTGTGTAGGGGGAGGACGTGGACACGGTCAGCTGATATAGCCAACAGTATCAGGATGTTATGTAGGGGGAGGGCGTGGACACGGTCAGCTGATATAGCCAACAGTGTCAAGATGTTATGTAGGGGGAGGACGTGGACACGGTCAGCTGATATAGCCAACAGTATCAGGATGTTGTGTAGAGGGAGGGCGTGGACACGGTCAGCTGATATAGCCAACAGTGTCAAGATGTTATGTAGGGGGAGGACGTGGACACGGTCAGCTGATATAGCCAACAGTGTCAGGATGTTGTGTAGGGGGAGGACGTGGACACGGTCAGCTGATATAGCCAACAGTATCAGGATGTTATGTAGGGGGAGGGCGTGGACACGGTCAGCTGATATAGCCAACAGTGTCAGGATGTTATGTAGGGGGAGGGCGTGGACACGGTCAGCTGATATAGCCAACAGTGTCAGGATGTTGTGTAGGGGGAGGGCGTGGACACGGTCAGCTGATATAGCCAACAGTGTGAGGATGTTATGTAGGGGGAGGGCGTGGACACGGTCAGCTGATATAGCCAACAGTGTCAGGATGTTATGTAGGGGGAGGGCGTGGACACGGTCAGCTGATATAGCCAACAGTGTCAGGATGTTGTGTAGGGGGAGGGCGTGGACACGGTCAGCTGATATAGCCAACAGTGTGAGGATGTCATGTAGGGGGAGGGCGTGGACACGGTCAGCTGATATAGCCAACAGTGTCAGGATGTTGTGTAGAGGGAGGGCGTGGACACGGTCAGCTGATATAGCCAACAGTGTCAGGATGTTATGTAGGGGGAGGACGTGGACACGGTCAGCTGATATAGCCAACAGTGTCAGGATGTTGTGTAGGGGGAGGGCGTGGACACGGTCAGCTGATATAGCCAACAATGTGAGGATGTTATGTAGGGGGAGGGCGTGGACACGGTCAGCTGATATAGCCAACAGTGTCAGGATGTTATGTAGGGGGAGGGCGTGGACACGGTCAGCTGATATAACCAACAGTGTGAGGATGTCATGTAGGGGGAGGGCGTGGACACGGTCAGCTGATATAACCAACAGTGTCAGGATGTTATGTAGGGGGAGGGCGTGGACACGGTCAGCTGATATAGCCAACAGTGTCAGGATGTTGTGTAGGGGGAGGGCGTGGACACGGTCAGCTGATATAGCCAACAGTGTCAGGATGTTGTGTAGGGGGAGGGCGTGGACACGGTCAGCTGATATAGCCAACAGTATCAGGATGTTATGTAGGGGGAGGGCGTGGACACGGTCAGCTGATATAGCCAACAGTGTGAGGATGTCATGTAGGAGGATGGCGTGGACACGAGATACCTGTATTATTGATGACATTAACTAGATACATGTGTTATGATGACATTAACTAGATACATGTGTTATGATGACATTAACGAGGTGCCTATGTTATTGATGACATCAACGACATGTCTATATTACTGAAGACATTAACAATATGTCTATAATACTGATAACATTAACGAGATGTCTATACTAATTATGACATTAACGGTATGTCTATATTACTAATGACATTAACGATATGTCTATATTACTGATGGCATTAAAGATATGTCTATATTACTGATGACATTAATTAGATGTCTATATTACTGATGACATTAACGATATGTCTATATTACTGATGACATTAACGGTATGTCTATATTACTGATGACATTAGCGATATGTCTATATTACTGATGACATTAACGATATGTCTATATTACTGATGACATTAACGAGATGTCTATATTACTGATGATATTAAAATATGTCTATATTACTGATGACATTAATGAGATGCCTATATTACTGATGACATTAACGGTATGTCTATATTACTGAAGATATAACAATATGTCTATATTACTGATGATATTAAACTATGTCTATATTACTGAAGATATAACAATATGTCTATATTACTGAAGATATAACAATATGTCTATATTACTGATGATATTAAAATACGTCTATATTACTGAAGATATAACAATATGTCTATATTACTGAAGATATAACAATATGTCTATATTACTGATGACATTAACGGTATGTCTATATTACTGAAGATATAACAATATGTCTATATTACTGAAGATATAACAATATGCCTATATTACTGAAGATATAACAATATGACTATATTACTGAAGATATAACAATATGCCTATATTACTGATGACATTAACGGTATGTCTATATTACTAAAGATATAACAATATGTCTATATTACTGAAGATATAACAATATGTCTATATTACTGAAGATATAACAATATGTCTATATTACTGAATATATAACAATATGTCTATATTACTGAAGATATAACAATATGTCTATATTACTGATGATATTAAAATATGTCTATATTACTGATGACATTAACGATATGTCTATATTACTGATGATATTAACGAGATGTCTATATTACTGATGACATTAACGATATTCTATATTACTGATGACATTAACGATATGTCTATATTACTGATGATATTAACGACATGTCTATATTACTGATGACATTAACGATAAGTCTATATTACTGAAGACATTAACAATATATCTATATTACTGATGACATTAACGAGATGTTTATATTACTGATGACATTAACGATATTCTATATTACTGATGACATTAACGACATGTCTATATTATTGAAGACATTAACGACATGTCTATATTACTGATGACATTAACGATATGTCTATATTACTGAAGACATTAACAATATATCTATAATACTGATGACATTAACGAGATGCCTATACTACTTAAGACATTAACGATATGTCTATATTACTGATGACATTAACGATATGTCTATATTACTGATGACATTAACGATATGTCTATATTACTGATGACATTAACGATATGTCTATATTACTGATGACATTAACGATATGTCTATACTACTTATGACATTAGCGATATGTCTATATTACTGATGCCATTAACGATATGTCTATACTACGTATGACATTAACGATATGTCTATATTACTGATGAAATTAACGGTATGTCTATATTACTGATGACATTAACGATATGTCTATATTACTGATGACATTAACGGTATGTCTATATTACTGATGCCATTAACGATATGTCTATATTACTGATGACATTAACGAGATGTATATATTACTGATGACATTAACGATATGTCTATATTGCTGATGACATTAACGATATGTCTATATTACTGATAACATTAACGGTATGTCTATATTACTGATGACATTAACGATATGTCTATACTACTTATGACATTAGCAATATGTCTATATTACTGATGAAATTAACGATATGTCTATATTACTGATGACATTAACTATATGTCTATATTACTGATGACATCAACGATATGTCTATATTACAGATGACATTAACAAGATGTCTATATTACTGATGATATTAAAATATGTCTATATTACTGATGACATTAACGATATGTCTATATTACTGATGACATTAACGAGATGTCTATATTACTGATGATATTAAAATATGTCTATATTACTGATGACATTAATGAGAAGCCTATATTACTGATGACATTAACGGTATGTCTATATTACTGAAGATATAACAATATGTCTATATTACTGAAGATATAACAATATGTCTATATTACTGATGATATTAAACTATGTCTATATTACTGAAGATATAACAATATGTCTATATTACTGAAGATATAACAATATGTCTATATTACTGATGATATTAAAATATGTCTATATTACTGAAGATATAACAATATGTCTATATTACTGAAGATATAACAATATGCCTATATTACTGATGACATTAACGGTATGTCTATATTACTGAAGATATAACAATATGTCTACATTACTGAAGATATAACAATATGTCTATATTACTGATGACACTAACGATATGTCTATATTACTGATGACATTAACGGTGTATCTATATTACTGATGACATTAACGAGATGTCTATATTACTGATGACATTAACGATATGTCTATATTACTGATGACATTAACGAGATGTCTATATTACTGATGACATTAACGATATTCTATATTACTGATGACATTAACGATATGTCTATATTACTGATGACATTAACGACATGTCTATATTATTGACGACATTAACGACATGTCTATATTACTGATCACATTAGCGATATGTCTATATTACTGATGCCATTAACGATATGTCTATACTACGTATGACATTAACGATATGTCTATATTACTGATGAAATTAACGGTATGTCTATATTACTGATGACATTAACGATATGTCTATATTACTGATGACATTAACGGTATGTCTATATTACTTATGACATTACCGATATTTCTATATTACTGATGATATTAACGATATGTCTATATTACTTATGACATTAACTATATGTCTATATTACTGATGACATTAACGGTGTGTCTATATTACTGATGCCATTAACGATATGTCTATATTACTTATGACATTAACGGTGTGTCTATATTACTGATGACATTAACGAGATGTTTATATTACTGATGACATTAACGATATGTCTATATTACTGATGACATTAATGATATGTCTATATTGCTGATGACATTAACGATATGTCTATATTACTGATGACATTAACGATATGTCTATATTGCTGATGACATTAACGAGATGTATATATTACTGATGACATTAACGATATGTCTATATTGCTGATGACATTAACGATATGTCTATATTAATGATAACATTAACGGTATGTCTATATTACTGATGACATTAACGATATGTCTATACTACTTATGACATTAGCAATATGTCTATATTACTGATGAAATTATAGATATGTCTATATTACTGATGACATTAACTATATGTCTATATTACTGATGACATCAACGATATGTCTATATTACAGATGACATTAACGAGATGTCTATATTACTGATGATATTAAAATATGTCTATATTACTGATGACATTAACGATATGTCTATATTACTGATGACATTAACGAGATGTCTATATTACTGATGATATTAAAATATGTCTATATTACTGATGACATTAATGAGAAGCCTATATTACTGATGACATTAACGGTATGTCTATATTACTGAAGATATAACAATATGTCTATATTACTGAAGATATAACAATATGTCTATATTACTGATGATATTAAAATATGTCTATATTACTGAAGATATAACAATATGTCTATATTACTGAAGATATAACAATATGTCTATATTACTGATGATATTAAAATATGTCTATATTACTGAAGATATAACAATATGTCTATATTACTGAAGATATAACAATATGCCTATATTACTGATGACATTAACGGTATGTCTATATTACTGAAGATATAACAATATGTCTACATTACTGAAGATATAACAATATGTCTATATTACTGATGACACTAACGATATGTCTATATTACTGATGACATTAACGGTGTATCTATATTACTGATGACATTAACGAGATGTCTATATTACTGATGACATTAACGATATGTCTATATTACTGATGACATTAACGAGATGTCTATATTACTGATGACATTAACGATATTCTATATTACTGATGACATTAACGATATGTCTATATTACTGATGACATTAACGACATGTCTATATTATTGACGACATTAACGACATGTCTATATTACTGATGACATTAACGATATGTCTATATTACTGATGCCATTAACGATATGTCTATACTACGTATGACATTAACGATATGTCTATATTACTGATGAAATTAACGGTATGTCTATATTACTGATGACATTAACGATATGTCTATATTACTGATGACATTAACGGTATGTCTATATTACTTATGACATTACCGATATTTCTATATTACTGATGACATTAACGTTATGTCTATATTACTTATGACATTAACTATATGTCTATAATACTGATGACATTAACGATATGTCTATATTACTGATGACATTAACGGTGTGTCTATATTACTGATGACATTAACGAGATGTATATATTACTGATGACATTAACGATATGTCTATATTACTGATGACATTAACGAGATGTACATATTACTGATGACATTAACGAGATGTCTATATTACTGATGACATTAATGAGATGTTTATGTTACCGATGACATCAGCGAGATGTCTATATTACTGACATTAACGAGATACCTGTGTTACCTGTGACCAGGCAAGCCAAGGAAGCCATCACATGCGCCGTCTCGACTCTGCTGACCAACCCCGACTGCACGGAGAACATCAAGATGATCGTCAGGAAGAAGGTGGAGGAGGGTAGGAGCCAAGTTACGAAGCTGTGTGGAGGTGAGGCTGGGGTTTGAGTCTTACACCCTTGTACATGTATATCTTCCACTCTCTGGATGCTGACACTATTCTATGCAGTATTATGTCTGTCTATATGTTTATCTGTCTGTCTCTCTGTCTGTTCCATGCAACATTCTGTCTGTCTCTATGTTTATCTGTCTGTCTCTCTGTCTGTTTAGAGGTCTGACTATCTGTCTGTGTATTTACCTCTCTGCCTGTGCGTTTATTTGTCTGACTTTGTCTTTCTGTGTGCCTGCCTGCCTGTCTAGCTGGAATGTTCTCTCATCCGTGACTGGGCTTGAGGGAGGGCTTGATGGAGGGCTTGGGGTGGAGGAATGAGACAAAAGTGATCCAGCCAGTCCGTGCAGCCCCTGGCAGACAATGTAGGAAGTTTTGCCATAGGGCAGCAGATGTGACAGTACTACAGCCCAAGACATCGCTGGGGACATGGCGTAGTAGTATACACCTGCGGATTAGTGCAGCGAGATGTGAGGTTGGGATGTGAGGCTGATATGTGAGGCTGGGATGTGAGACATGGATCAGAGATTGTGGCGAGAGGCTGGGATGTGAGGCTGGGATGTGAGGCTGGGATGTGAGGCTGGGATGTGAGGCTGATATGTGAGGATGGGATGTGAGGCTGGGATGTGAGGCTGGGATGTGAGGCTGATATGTGAGGCTGGGATGTGAGACATGGAGAGACTGTGGCGAGAGGCTGGGATGTGAGGCTGGGATGTGAGGCTGGGATGTGAGGCTGGGATGTAAGGCTGGGATGTGAGGCTGATATGTGAGGATGGGATGTGAGGCTGGGATGTGAGGCTGGGATGTGAGGCTGATATGTGAGGCTGGGATGTGAGGCTGGGATGTGAGGCTGGGATGTGAGACATGGATCAGAGATTGTGGCGAGAGGCTGGGATGTGAGGCTGGGATGTGAGGCTGGGATGTGAGGCTGATATGTGAGGATGGGATGTGAGGCTGGGATGTGAGGCTGGGATGTGAGGCTGATATGTGAGGCTGGGATGTGAGGCTGGGATGTGAGGTTGGGATGTGAGACATGGAGAGACTGTGGCGAGAGGCTGGGATGTGAGGCTGGGATGTGAGGCTGAGATGTGAGGCTGGGATGTGAGGCTGATATGTGAGGATGGGATGTGAGGCTGGGATGTGAGGCTGGGATGTGAGGCTGATATGTGAGGCTGGGATGTGAGACATGGAGAGACTGTGGCGAGAGGCTGGGATGTGAGGCTGGGATGTGAGGCTGGGATGTGAGGCTGGGATGTGAGGCTGGGATGTGAGGCTGATATGTGAGGATGGGATGTGAGGCTGGGATGTGAGGCTGGGATGTGAGGCTGGGATGTGAGGCTGGGATGTGAGGCTGGGATGTGAGGCTGGGATGTGAGGCTGATATGTGAGGATGGGATGTGAGGCTGGGATGTGAGGCTGGGATGTGAGGCTGGGATGTGAGGCTGGGATGTGAGGCTGGGATGTGAGGCTGGGATGTGAGGCTGGGATGTGAGGCTGATATGTGAGGATGGGATGTGATGCTGGGATGTGAGGCTGGGATGTGAGGCTGGGATGTGAGGCTGGGATGTGAGGCTGGGGTGTGAGGCTGGGATGTGAGGCTGGATGGTAGGCTGGGATTGAGGCTGGGATGTGAGGCTAGGATGTGAAGCTGATTTGTGAGGCTGGGATGTGAGGCTGGGATGTGAGGCTAGGATGTGAGGCTGGGATGTGAGGCTGGGATGTGAGGCTGATTTGTGATGCTGGGATGGGAGGCATGGATCAGAAACTGGGACGAGAGGCTGGGATATGAGGCTGGGATGTGAGACTGATATGTGAGGATGGGATGTGAGACTGAAATGTGAGACATGGATCAGAGACTGTGACAAGAGGCTGTGATTCCAAATTGCTGTATGTAGCCGGGGCGCAGTGTTGGGGTAAGCGCCCACCATTGCTTAAATACCCCAATGGCTCGTGAATACATAAACTCTGCAGCAAAAGTCCAACTCCTGGCCTTCACGTGGCGGAACTGTTTTAACTAACAGGAGAAGGGGCGACGGCGAGTATCTGGCGCCGGAAAATAACCAGTGTGCTCTAGATGTGTATACATATACATGCATGTGCAGACACGTGTGTGCGTGTGTACACATCTAAACTCGAGTGAGACCACAGTCTGCTCTAGCAAAGGAAAGGTGCTGAAGACGGAGGCAACCAGCCAGGAGGCGCACCACAGAAATAAGGATGCCACGCAATTACGCAAAATGGAATATGTCGACTGCTGCTAAACGTTATGGTGCTCGCCCTGCTTTGGACCCCCAGGCAGGTGCAGTGCCGGGCCCTATGTCTCGAAAGGGTCCAACCCCAACTACTGGAGGTCCTTCTCAGATGTCCTGTGGAGCCAGGGGACATGAGAATAGAACAGCTGGCCATACTAAACTAAGACTTAAAATAATGCACTGGAATGCGGAGGGAGTCAGCAACAAAAAAGTAGAATTAGAAAACATCCTGGACAAAGAGAAAGTAAGCATATGTTGCTTGCAAGAAACTCACCTCAACGAAAATATAGTCTTCAAAATCAGAGGCTACCAGTGGTACCGATCTGACCGAAAGGACAGGCGAAAAGGTGGGATACTTACCCTTGTAAAAAATAACATCACTGCTTCCCAAATCGAAGTCTATATGGAAGGGGCTGAGTATCAGACACTTAAACTTAAAACAGGCTATACAGACCTACATCTGATCAATTACTACTGTCCAAGTGACCACCCACAGGCACTGGACACACTACCATTAACAGAAAAAATGATTGTGTGCGGCGATTTCAACAGCCACTCGCAGAGTTGGGGCTATGATCACATGGACCAGAGAGGAGAGAGACTGGAAGACTGGCAGGATGAGAATAGATTCATCTTGGTTAACAAGCCGTCTGACCCAGATACTTTCTACTCGAGATCATGGCACTCTACAACTACACCTGACCTGGCTTTTCATTCACCAGACCTGGAGTGGAACATTACACGAATTGTTGGGAAACAACTAGATGGCAGTGACCATCGACCAGTCTTTCTAACTGTAGAAAATGAGCTTGTAAGTGAAAGCAGCACCCTCTCGAGGTGGAACTACAAGAAAGCAGACTGGGCAGTGTACAAGCATCGCACCAGCATACTGGTTAGAAACCTGAACACTGAGAAAGACATAAATAAAGTAGTTGAAGAGTTTGGGAAATGCATACTACAGGCAGCGCGAGAAACAGTACCAAGAGGAGCCCGTAAACAATATAAACCCTACTGGAGTAGTGAACTGGAACAGTTGCATAATGATGTGGAAGTATGTAGAAAGCAAGCAGAGGCCACACCCAGCCAAGAGCACCACAATAAATTCCAGCATGCAAAAGCCAAATTTCAAAGGGCCAAGCTGCAGGCTAGACGGAAAAGCTGGCAGGAAAAAACAGAGTCTTTGAACTTTGAAAGAGACACAAGGAAATTGTGGAAGCTAATAAAACAACTTAACGATGAGGGCACAGGGAGAAACTCAAAAATTGCACTACATAAAGATGGAAACATCTTAACAAGAAAGCAAGCAGCTGACCATTTTGCGGACTCATTCGCACAAGATAACAATATCAAAATCAGTCCAGAGAAACAACAAGAGATTCAAGAGAAACGGCAACATACAGGACAGAAGGAAATAGTACATGAGGTTCTGGAGGCACCCATCACAATCAGCGAACTGGAGCTAGCCATATCAAAACTGAAAATGAGAAAGTCACCAGGAGCTGATGGTATCTCCAATGAAATGATCAGGAACCTAGGAACAGAGGCCAAAGCAAAGCTGTTGCAGATCTTCAATAACACTTGGACCTTAGGCAGTGTTCCACAAGCCTGGAGAGAAGCGATCATGATACCCCTCCTAAAATCAGGGAAAGATAGTTCCATTGCCTCTAGCTACAGACCAATTAGCCTCACCAGCTGTCTCTGCAAAACACTGGAGCGCATCATCAATCACAGACTGCAGTGGTACATTGAAAGTAAAAACATCCTTGTGCCACAGCAGGCTGGCTTTAGGCAGTGCTACTCTACGGAAGATCAGACAACCTACCTCTCTCAAGAAATTGAGGATGCATTCCAAGAGAAGAAGCTGGTGCTTGCGGCATGGATAGATTTGAAGAAAGCCTTTGACAAAGTCTGGAAAGAAGGTCTGATGAATAAACTGAGAAACTGCAAAGTCAATGGAAGAATGTACAAATGGGTGAAATCATACTTGCACAACAGAAGAGCCCGGGTACAGATAGACGGACTAAAGAGCAAGAAAGTACTATTACGTCACGGTGTTCCCCAGGGCGGAGTATTGTCCCCCACACTCTTTCTAATCTTCATCAATGATCTCGTTGCTAATCTACCGCATGGAATTAAAGCCGCAATGTATGCCGATGACCTGGTTCTATGGAGCACAAATGAACATGCATCAGTGGCCATCAGATTACTACAAAGAGCTGTAGATACATTTGTTGCATGGGCAAATAGATGGTGTGTCAGCATAAACACTGGCAAGTGCAGCACCACCCTATTTACCCTCTCTCCAAAACAAAAGTCAGGGACCATCCAGATAAATGGAACACCCCTACGAGAAGATAAAGAACCAACATACCTTGGAGTAACATTTGATGGCAGGCTGACATGGAGAAAGCACATCAACAAAGCAGTAGCAAAAGCCAGAAGGAAAATAGCCATCCTGAGAAAGCTAAGTGGAACCACATGGGGAGCCAGTGGGAAAATACTTAGCAAAGTTTATCAACAGAGCATACGACCACACCTGGAATACGGGTCAACTGCATGGTGTTCGGCAGCAAAAACCACACTACAAGAGCTGGACAAAGTGCAAAATCAAGCACTTAGAGTCACCACAGGAGGGATGAGATCAACCCCTATAGTGGAAATGGAGAAGATGGGGAGGACACAAGCACTGAGAGAGCGCAGAGATACGAAAACGCTAATACAAGCAGAAAAGTTCCTCAGCTTGCCAGGCCACCCTATGAAGAACAGATTTGAAAACCTAGCTATGGGGCGGTTGAAAAGAAGTAGTTTTATCCACCAGGCCAAACGACTCTGCAGAGAAACCATCGATCTGCCCACAGTTGGTATCCCCCTAACAACTATTCCAGAGCGAACTCCATGGAAAGATGAGCATAGACTATCATTACAAATCCAGACAAAAGTGAGAGGAATATTTGACAAGGAAGATCAGAACAGTGTGCAGCGCAGAACAGCCACTCTCAGCTTCATTGATGAAGAATACCCACAGGACCTCTGCATCCGAGTCTACACAGATGGGTCAGCACAAAATGCTGTTCGAAATGGAGGAGCGGGAGTGTACATAGAATACCCAAATAATACCAGGGACACAGCTAGAGTATCGACAGGAAAGTACTGCCATAACTACGATGCTGAAATTAAGGCAATCAAGATAGCAACAGAGAAATTACTAAATACCAGCAATGGTACACAACCTGTGGTGCTATTGACAGATGCAAAATCAGTACTCGAAGCGCTCCTGTCTGGGAAATTGCCAGTACTAAGGACACTACTTTCTGAACTTAGCAGTCAGCATAAGGTCACCATACAGTGGATACCATCCCACTGTGGAGTACCCGGGAACGACAGAGCTGATCAATTGGCTAAGGAAGGAGCCAAAGAAGAACAGCCTGATGTGCCTGTAACATACCACCAAAAGAAAAGAATGATCAAATCAATCAGAAAGCCACCAAAACCTGCTCAAGATGACTACCACGTTATGGATAGACCAGAACAAGTCATTATTCTGCGCCTCAGAACAGGGCACAATAGATTACGCAACCACATGTATACAAAATTCAAGATTGGTGAAACAGCCATGTGTACATGTGGATTGGCGTCGCAGACAGCAGAGCACATACTCCAAGACTGCCCAAAATATAACATGTCTAGGCAAGCCTTCTGGCTTAGAAAGACTACAGTGGAAGATAAACTCTATGGACCGCTGTGTGAACTGAAAAAGACAGTTCAATTCATGCAAGAGACGACATTGCAGATATAGACATATTTCAAGCGAACGAAAGAAGAAGAAGAAGAAAAAGGCTGGGATGTGAGGCTGATATGTGAGGATGTGATGTGAGGCTGGGATGTGAGCTGGGGTGAGAGGATGGGATGTAAGGATGGGATATGAGGCTGGAATGTGAGGCTGGGATGTGAGCTGGGGTGAGAGGCTGTGAGTGAGACTGGGATGTAAGACTGGGATATGTGAGGCTGTGGTGTGAGACTGGGATGTGAGGCTGTGATCTGAAGCTGGGACGAGAGGCTGGGATGTAAGGGTGATATGTGATGATGGGATGTGAGGGTGATATGTGATGATGGGATGTGA
>JACEFZ010016450.1:0-16807 GCA_014155875.1 Cepaea nemoralis | reverse complement strand
CACTTCTATTTTTGGAAAAAAAAAAAAAAAAAATTTTTTAAGGGCCCCATTTTTTTTTTTAATTGGCTTTTACAATTTGTTTAAAAAGGGCAAGCCCCCTCAACACCTGTTCAGATTTCTGCTATGTAATTTACCATGGCATTGTCATGTTGTTGTCTCAGCACTACAGAGCTCAACGTATGGAGTCAGCCAGATTACTGATGTCGTCACTGCTTTGTTTGGGGGCTTAACTATCTACCTGCGAGAGTTATTTTTCCGTTGTGTAGTGACTTTAACTATGTAGTATATACTATTTGATGTATATTTATGACATTGGTTTTGTTCCCCGTATCCATGCATCTACTGTGTTCGCCAGGAAAGAGGCGCTGGAACCTCTTGCCCCCGGGTAGATTGGGCCTGTTAGCTATTACAGCGGCCAATCTAGGATATGGAAAACTCCGATTATAAACCCCCAAGTTAAGGTGGACCAACGTGCCGAGGACTGAATGGCCACGGGGGAGCTGGTTGTGAACGTGGAACGTCTGGTATGTGGGCAGGGCGGCGCCAGGCGTATGGACTCCTGAGGGATATCCCCCTGCCCCTTCTCTAGCAGGCAGGCTCTACTAGAGTGACCGATTATATCCTGTCGTCATATCTAACCAACTATGAATAATACAAAGAATTATCGCCAAAGCAACCGAAGTACGATTTCGATGTCCTGATGTTACAAGAACTGAATACGAACTCTTTTAAGTGCCCTGGCTACACATGTTACATCAACCCAACTGGGCAGGGAAGACATGGGCAGGCTCTGGTGGTCAAAGACGGTTTACAGCATTCAATACTGGATATGAGTGGGTGGAGTCAGGAGAATAAAGAGGTGCGGGGAATGCGGATACAAATAGGCAGATACAGCTGGAACCTGATAAATATATATGTGAGTGGGGAATCTTGCATAAGCAGAGAGACTTTGGACTGGTTGAAAGGTTTAGTGGACACCTCAGGTTCCAGGTATCTGATATGTGGTGATTTCAACGCCCGCGCCAAGAATGGGACAGGTCGGAAGAGAACAGACAGGGCACTGCTCTTGCTGAGGCCTTGCTTGAGACGGATGTTGTCTGTCTAAATGACGGGACGCCCACTAGGCTAGCAATGAGACCGGGGACCCTGACACAGCCATCTACCTGGCACTTGTATCCCATGAGGCGGCATCAGATATAAAATGGAGCGTCCTTGGAGACCATGGAAGTGACCACCTCCCCTGTTCTGTGCTGATACCTAAGTCCAGCACAGTTAGGGCTATAAGAGCTCGCAGGGCATTCAGTTATGATCGCGACCACTCTTCGCTCCTGGGGCGTCTTAGATCACAGAGAAGATCTAAACCAACAAGAAGAATCTTACCCAACCACCATGGTGGGCACCAGAGGTCGAGAATTCATGGAGGGAAAAGAGGGCGGCCATAAGGAATTGGCAGAGGGTGCGGAGAGCAACCAATTCAGTTGACACAGAATTGGAAGAGGCTGAAAGGTATAAAAAAGTAAAGGTGCAGGATTTTAAACTCCAGGTAGCTGAGGCAAAGAGGATTAAGTGGGAACAGTTTATCAATGAAGTCGGTGGGGATGTGACATTGGGAAAATTCTGGAGGCTGCACTGGCAGATGAAGAGACAGATGATGCCTGGTACACATGGCACCGTTTATGATGATAACAACCGACCTATGACAACTGACAAAGACAAAGGGGAGACTCTTCTTGCGCGATTTGTAAAACAGACGGATCAGCAAGATAGGGCTATTAGAGATAACGTCAGAGAAGCCTTGTCACGGGTCACTAGGAAGGAGGACTGTGAGATTAAAGTGGAGGACATTAGACGGGTACTGAAGTGGGCTAAAGACACAGCGCCAGGTCCGGATGGGGTGAGGTACTCCCATATGAGGAACATAAATGATGGGGACTTGGAGGATATGGCTCTTTGTTTCAACTGAAGCATCAATATGGCGGAAATATCCCACGATTGGCTGCATAGCTACCTGGTCCTCCTCACAAAGCCAGGTAAGGATCACTCCAGACTTAATGGATACCGAATCATTACCCTGCAAAACACGTATGGCAAAGTCCTCGAAAAGATAGTAGCACGCAGGCTCCAGCAACATTTGGAAAGTCGGAATTTGCTTCCCCAAGGACTCGGGGGCTATCGGCCGGGAAAGGACACATGGGCCAATGCTGCAACTTTTGTATTCGATGTCTATGAGGGCTTCCAGGATAAAAAGGAGACAGTGGCGGTAGCTATTGACCTGGAGGATGCGTATAACAGGGTTAGGTATGATCGGTTAATAAACACACTGTTGGACATGGAGGTCTGCCCTTGCCTTGTTAGATGGGTTGCGGCAGTCCTTTATGAGCGCAAAGTTGCATTGCACATGGGTTCCTGGTCTTCTGACCCCTGTACTATTACACCTGGGTTCGTTTTCTTGCCGGACAATTCTTTTTTTTCTTAATTGTTCAGCAATTAATTGCGTGTAAGTCAATCCTTTAACTCTTTGGGTTTGTGGGATTATATGCAAACTTTTAATATTTATAATTGTGTTGTTTAAAGTGAGTGTAAGTTAGTTAGTCTTTCCACTTGAGCCCTGACTGCACTGGACTTAGGTATCAGTACAGAGCAGGGTAGGTGGTCGCTTCTATAATCCCCAAGTGTCGTGAAATACTGTGAGTTAATGATTCCCAGATGGACGACTGTATACACCGACTACCCAGGTAGGAGAAGGGTTAACAAAGGAGGGACCAGGCGCATGTGTTTATAGGTCAAGACACAGTAGGGGGCCGACAACCGCCCAGGTAACCTGTCGAGTGGAAAACTTGGTTTGCAACAAAGGCCGACAGAATTATTGGACAGCATATTGCGGTCTGAATGTAATTTTCCACTAAACAGTGATAATGAAGTCTGAATGTGAGGTGTCCAGCAAGGTCAAGGACTATGCGGCAAAGATGACCTATAAAAGAGTGGCTACGTCTTTGTGTCGAGAGAGTGTGTTTCTTAGGTTTCGGGAGAGAAGGATTATGGAAAGGGATGTGCGGCGTTCCGAAGAACGTTTGTGTATTTATGGTGCATTAGTACTCCCAATTCAGTAAAGGATGTTTATAAGGTTCCACTCTCCTAGTGAAATCAGAGAAGAGATGAAGAATACTACACTTGAACAACTAAAGTACTTACTTGGAACCAAACAAAACAGGGACATGTTTTAAGATGAAGAATACTACACTTGAACAACTAAAGTACTTACTTGGAACCAAACAAACAGGGACATGTTTTAAGATGAAGAATACTACACTTGAACAACTAAAGTACTTACTTGGAACCAAACAAAACATGGACATGTTTTAAGATGAAGAAATGATAAAGTAAAGTAAAATACAGAACACGGTATGCTCAACCGAATATACCACTAAGGCCCTGAAAGGGAAGAGAGGTTAACCTGTGGCAAGCAGGGATACTTAAAACTACAGACATCTTATATGTATAATGAAGAAAGAATAGACAAGTAAGAACAGTGCTATTACTAAAAGACGATAAGAAGAACTGTGACGATGTGGTGGTTTTTCGATGATGGATACTTACAGTCATGAAACAGATTCAGGTGCATTCATAAACTTACGGGACTTTTATACGGTACCTTGACTCAGTGGTGAACGGTTTTTGTTTTTGCATTCAATCACGGATTTACCATCAGATTCAAGCATACGGATCATCCCGGGTGAGCTCTGTCCTGTTTGATGTGCTGTCCTGTGATCTTGAAGAATGAATGGCGAGAAATAACAAAGCTGATAGACATTCAGAGTTCATTCTGGCACCAACAATAGAATACACTATCAACTACATAGACAATCTCCATACATACACCAGACATGGTTTTTTTTATTAATAAATCTTTTATCTTATCGTTGAAAGGAACTGTTGTCGGAGTATGTGTTGAGGGAATAATAGAGAGAGTGAAAGAAATAGATATATGGAAGGGAAGACAGAAGAGAGGAGTGTAGACCAAAGTCAGTCAATAATCCCAACAGATAATAAGTTTAAAGATGTGCTTGTTGAGTCCAGTCTCCTCTCGGGAATTTAACGGGACATAATTGGTGGAGCAGCGGGGTCCGTACATACAGAATACCCATATGACCGGAAGGCATAACCTGGCATATGAATAAAGGGGTACTTGCATATTGGCACAGGCATAGCGGAGTACCTACATGTTGGGACATACTGATTGGAATAAAAAGAAGTATACATTGATGACTTTTAATGGAAGGATGTCCATTGGATATATGGTGCCATTACAATTATGGTAGAAACATTTCATTAATGCTGGTGACTTTACAGTGAGAAAGTTCCAGACAGAGTGAATGTGGATAGGTGGTAAGACACATTACATACCTAGTCACACGGTCACACGTCTACATAAGTCTTTATCCTATATCTCCTCTTGTGGATGAGAGAGTAGTTGTGATGTACTGTGTGTTGTTGTAGAGTTATAATATTTAATAGACATAGATAAATGATATAGGTTCTAGGTAGATTATCTGTTTATAGTGAGTATTCTTTACTGCCTTGAGGTGTCTTTACTCAACGTGCTGACTTATCTGCTGTAACTATGGCAACTCCTAAAGTAACTACAGCCGAACTGAGGGCCAACGGGGAGGCAATTGGTTTAGCTGGTTCCGAGCTAACTGATTACATACAAGAACGAGAGAGAGAAATTCGTCAAGCGGAACGAGAAGATCGGAAGACTGAGTTGGAATTGAAACGCATGGAAATGGAACAAATCAACAAGCGGTTAGATGCTGAAGCGGAGCAGACCAAAAAGAGGTTGGATGCAGAAGAAGCCACAAAGATCAGAGAACATGAATACCGCATGAAAGAGCTAGAACTCAAGACACAAACTAAGGGAGAAATAGATGGAGTGGAAGGAAATTCTTCTTCACCTGGTGCAACCCATATGAGTGGACATGGTTACCATGCCATGAAGTTTCCCTTAGCTGTCTACGATCAGTCTAAGGAACGCTTTGACCAGTACGCATCTCGTTTCGAAGCAATGTCAGTCGCTATGGGGCTGGATCGGAGCAGATGGGCTCTTAAACTATCCCAGGGTTTAATCGGTTCGGGATTTGAAGTGTACACACGCTTACCACCAGGACAGGAAAATAATTACCAGGAATTAAAAGCCGCTTTGATGAAACATTTTGACATCACCGCACAAACGTATAGGAAGAAGTTTAGATCGTCTAGACGAGAGCCGGGAGAACTATTCGCCGCCTACAGTCTAAGGCTGAAATCCTATCTCCAGAAATGGATGGACTTGGCAGAATTCAAGAGGGATTATGAGAGTCTCGAAGAGATGATGGTGGTCGACCAGATGCGAAAGCAAATGTCGAAACCTCTCAGAACCTTCTTGAGAGAACAAGGGGCGGAACGGATTGATGTTGTGAATAAGCTGGCGGAACGATTCGTGGAAGTACATGGTGAAACTGAGGAAATAAGTACACAAACCAAAGGTCAGGAGAAACCAGAGAAAAAGAAACCTAAAAACTGGGAAGGAGAAAAAGGGGAACCTTATATAAAGCACACAGAGGAGAGTTCAGAGAAGGTGAAGGTAGGAAGCCAGAGCACCTCGAATTCTCAAGCGAAACGACAGTGGTCTGAAAAGTGGTGTTCATTTTGCAAGGCGGCCTCTCACAACACCAAAGACTGCAGATCGAAACCTAAAAGTTCTTACTTCGCAGCATGCAAAGTGATTCCTACATCGGTGATCACAGACAAGGCTGAGGTCGGCGAAGGAGAAAGGAACAAAAAGGACACAAGGAAACCTAGGAAAGGAATAGAGCGCACACACTGCCAGTCGATAACACATAATACTGTGGACTGCAGATGCAAGGCAAAAGACGCCAATTGCATAACCAACCTCGAGGAAGCAAAAGAGGAAGGCAAGGAAACGGTCAAGGAGATGAAAGACACTCAGGACCAAGAGAGACCACCTGTGGTTGAACTGATTGAAGTAAATGGCCAACAGGTTGCTTGTCTCTACGATACAGGTTTGGATGGGGAAGCGGTGGTGGACGCCAGCTTGGTAAGCCCAGACCAACTTACAGGGGAGACTATAGAAATACAACCGGCAATGAGGAGTGCTGTTTCCATGACGCTGCCAATCGCCAAGGTGGAGATCAAATCCAGGTACGTCACGGGCATTATTCCAGCTGCTGTATTATCTGACTCCTTATTTCCAATGATCATTGGCACGAAATATGTCTTTTTGGGGATGCCCAAACAGCAAGCCCACAAGGGAACAGTAGTCAGTGGATCTCAAGGGAAGGAAAAAGAGGCAGAGACACTATGCGACAACTCAGAGATAGGAGAATTGCATACTGCCCAGAGGAAGGATACTACGTTGCATCCTTGCTACAGGAAGCTGCAAAGAAGTGCTGAGCCACCAGAACGGGGACAGTACTTTCTGAAGAATCAACTACTCTATCGGAGAGCTGGGAGGGGAGATAACCTGCATGAGCAGTGGGTGGTTCCAGAGACCCACCGTCCTCACATTCTTCAGAGTGGACACATCATAGGCGAGAATCGACATATGGGTGTCAGAGAGACCTTGCAGCAAATATCCGGCCATTATTGCTGGCCAGGAATGACCGGAGATGTACGCCGGTGGGTGAAGTCTTGTTTGGAGTGCCAGAAAACACCACCCAACAAGCACATTAGAGGAAACTAGCTCTTAAAGTGGAAGACAAAGTGGAAGTGTGGAGTCCAGCAGAGACCAATATACTCCAAGTAGGATGGAAAGGACCTTATCCTGTGGAAAAGGTGGTGTCCAAGAACATCTACAAAATACGGATCGGGGAAGAGAAGAAAAATCTCCCTAGACATCTCATTAGGAAATATGAAGAGAGATCCGGGAGCAAAGCTTCGCACTTTATGGTGATGGCAGCCATTGGGACAAAGGTTACCAGTCCAGACGAAGACCAGAGATCGCCAGTACAACATAGGAGGGCCTATGGGACAGTACTGGGCTCACCAGTGAGAGCAGTGGGTGGTTCCAGAGACCCACCGTCCTCACATTCTTCAGAGTAGACACATCATAGGCGAGAATCGACATATGGGTGTCAGAGAGACCTTGCAGCAAATATCCGGCCATTATTGCTGGCCAGGAATGACCGGAGATGTACGCCGGTGGGTGAAGTCTTGTTTGGAGTGCCAGAAAACACCACCCAACAAGCACATTAAGAGGAAACTAGCTCTTAAAGTGGAAGACAAAGTGGAAGTGTGGAGTCCAGCAGAGACCAATATACTCCAAGTAGGATGGAAAGGACCTTATCCTGTGGAAAAGGTGGTGTCCAAGAACATCTACAAAATACGGATCGGGGAAGAGAAGAAAAATCTCCCTAGACATCTCATTAGGAAATATGAAGAGAGATCCGGGAGCAAAGCTTCGCACTTTATGGTGATGGCAGCCATTGGGACAAAGGTTACCAGTCCAGACGAAGACCAGAGATCGCCAGTACAACATAGGAGGGCCTATGGGACAGTACGGGATAAGTCAGATTTACCCAACGACAGGAGGAGGGAAATCACAAGTCAGGGAAAGGACAAGAGTGAAAGTTTCACCGGTAACCAAGTTCAGAAGGGGTGGGTAACGTCGGGAAAGGCGAGAATTACCCAGGACTCCAAACGAAGATTGGCTGACCAGATACAATATCGCCCAAGATGGTCCTGGAAGCAAAAGTCCAGGAGGTTTGGGAAAGAC
The DNA here is from genome assembly GCA_014155875.1 of Cepaea nemoralis. Classification (NCBI taxonomy): domain Eukaryota; kingdom Metazoa; phylum Mollusca; class Gastropoda; order Stylommatophora; family Helicidae; genus Cepaea; species Cepaea nemoralis. Next base: position 9,036 of record JACEFZ010016450.1, on the reverse strand, counting down.
GACTCGGTCCGACGAGGACGAGGCGGAACATCCCCAGAGGAAAAACCGGGGGAAACCAAGAGGACATGGAAGCAGTGTTACAATCAGGATGGGACAATCCGTTTGTATTGTGAGCCGTCGCTGACGCAAGTCGAAAGTAGGTCGACCGGACGTACAGGAGCGAGGAGCCAACACTAGTTTCAGTCGTTAGTAGTATAGTAGGGTGTCAATTAGAGCGCCTACTGGATAATGAAGTGAGCAATGGGAGGATCCAATCATATCATCAACACGTGATGTTAATAACTACTTAGCAGAAGCTCAACGCACGGTGGATGTGATGGACGTTGTTGCTGCAACTGGACTTCACAGTGGAATACTTCCTTGGTAAGGAGAATGTAGGAGCAGATTTGTTATCCAGACATCCAGATCCGGAGGAAGAAGACTAGGGTTGTGGATCATGGGAATCAAACCTACAGTGAGAAAGATTCGACGCGGTCTAATCTCTTAAGAGGGGGCCTATGTCGTGAAATACTGTGAGTTAATGATTCCCAGATGGACGACTGTATACACCGACTACCCAGGTAGGAGAAGGGTTAACAAAGGAGGGACCAGGCGCATGTGTTTATAGGTCAAGACACAGTAGGGGGCCGACAACCGCCCAGGTAACCTGTCGAGTGGAAAACTTGGTTTGCAACAAAGGCCGACAGAATTATTGGACAGCATATTGCGGTCTGAATGTAATTTTCCACTAAACAGTGATAATGAAGTCTGAATGTGAGGTGTCCAGCAAGGTCAAGGACTATGCGGCAAAGATGACCTATAAAAGAGTGGCTACGTCTTTGTGTCGAGAGAGTGTGTTTCTTAGGTTTCGGGAGAGAAGGATTATGGAAAGGGATGTGCGGCGTTCCGAAGAACGTTTGTGTATTTATGGTGCATTAGTACTCCCAATTCAGTAAAGGATGTTTATAAGGTTCCACTCTCCTAGTGAAATCAGAGAAGAGATGAAGAATACTACACTTGAACAACTAAAGTACTTACTTGGAACCAAACAAAACAGGGACATGTTTTAAGATGAAGAATACTACACTTGAACAACTAAAGTACTTACTTGGAACCAAACAAAACAGGGACATGTTTTAAGATGAAGAATACTACACTTGAACAACTAAAGTACTTACTTGGAACCAAACAAAACATGGACATGTTTTAAGATGAAGAAATGATAAAGTAAAGTAAAATACAGAACACGGTATGCTCAACCGAATATACCACTAAGGCCCTGAAAGGGAAGAGAGGTTAACCTGTGGCAAGCAGGGATACTTAAAACTACAGACATCTTATATGTATAATGAAGAAAGAATAGACAAGTAAGAACAGTGCTATTACTAAAAGACGATAAGAAGAACTGTGACGATGTGGTGGTTTTTCGATGATGGATACTTACAGTCATGAAACAGATTCAGGTGCATTCATAAACTTACGGGACTTTTATTACGGTACCTTGACTCAGTGGTGAACGGTTTTTGTTTTTGCATTCAATCACGGATTTACCATCAGATTCAAGCATACGGATCATCCCGGGTGAGCTCTGTCCTGTTTGATGTGCTGTCCTGTGATCTTGAAGAATGAATGGCGAGAAGTAACAAAGCTGATAGACATTCAGAGTTCATTCTGGCACCAACAATAGAATACACTATCAACTACATAGACAATCTCCATACATACACCAGACATAGTTTTTTTATTAATAAATCTTTTATCTTATCGTTGAAAGGAACTGTTGTCGGAGTATGTGTTGAGGGAATAATAGAGAGAGTGAAAGAAATAGATATATGGAAGGGAAGACAGAAGAGAGGAGTGTAGACCAAAGTCAGTCAATAATCCCAACAGATAATAAGTTTAAAGATGTGCTTGTTGAGTCCAGTCTCCTCTCGGGAATTTAACGGGACACCAAGGACACTCCATTTTATGTCTGATGCTGCCTCTTGTGATACAAATGCCAGGTTGATGGCCGTGTCAGGGTCCCCCGGTCCCATTGCCTGCCTAGTTGGTGTCCCATTATTTAGACAGACACCATCCGTCTCAAGCGATGCCTCAGCAAGAGCAGTACCCTGCCTGTTCTCTCCCGACCTGTCCCACTCTTTGGAGCGTACACTGAAGTAACCACATATCAGATATTGATGTATTGGGGATACCAATCTGGAAAATTAATCTTGATATTTAAACAGTCATACTTCAACATTCCTTTATTCATACTTCACTATGTATAAAGTATTCCTTTATTCATACTTCACTATGTATAAACTAAAGTATTCCTTTATTCAAACTTCACTATGTATAAAGTCTCCCTACTAAAATCATAATGCGAAGACTTAGTAAGAAAATGGAAGAAGAGATTAACGTGGTTCAAGCTGGATTTAGACAAGGAAAAGGAACAAGAGATCACATACTCAACATGCGTTTAATAATAGAGAAGTGCAGAGAATTTAATGTAAACCTATTCTCATGTTTTGTGGATTATTCAAAGGCATTTGACTGTGTACAGCATCAGAAACTTTGGGAAATCATGAGGAATATGGGCTTTCCTTCACATGTAGTACATCTCATAAAAAATGCTATATCTAGACCAACAAGCAGCAGTTAGAATAGATGGCGAGATATCAGATTGGTTTGACATCAAGCAAGGAGTCCCTCAGGGCTGCGTGCTGTCACCCTATTTGTTTAACCTGTATGCCGAAAATATAATGAGAAATGTAAGAGATGATATAAACAGGGAGCCATATGATGCCCTAAATATCGGCGGTCATGACATACCAGAGATTCGATATGCTGATGATACAGTATTACTCTCCACAACACAGAATGGCATAGAAAACCTAATAGCCTCAACACAATTCATCATCATCATCATCATCATCATCATCATCTTCCACTTCTGCCGTCAAGCGTCGTGGGGAGGAATAATTTGCGTTCCAGCGCCCGGTGGGCGGCACTGGATAGTGTCATTCCGTGTGGTTGTACAATGTCTCTGATGTCGTCAATCCATTTTCTTCTTGGACGTCCTCGTGGTCTCGTCGCAGATGATCTTTGATGTAAGGCCAGTGATGGTAGTTGCTGATGTTGCATTCTAACAACATGGCCAAACCACTTGATCTTCTGTCTTTCAATAAATGTGGCACAAGGTGTTGATCCCACAGTCTGTCTGATAGTAACATTTCTTACTCGGTCTCGGATTGTTAAGTTGGCAGCTCTCCTCAGGCATCTCATTTCGCAGGTGTTGATTTTGCGAAGGTGTAATTTGGATAAAGTCCAGGTTTGAGATTGGTAGCATAGGGTTGGTGTGAATATGCTGTTTATTATCTGTCGTTTTGCGGACATGGGTATGTTTGGATGTTTCAGTAAGGGTGATAGTTGATATGTAAGTGCACTAGCTTTTTGACATCTGATTTCAATTTCTCTGTCCAATCTGCCATCTTCTGTGATCATACTTCCAAGGTATTTGAATTCTTTAACTTGTTTCAGAGGTGTGTTATTTATCTGTATACTTAGTGGGCCTGGCGATCTGCTAACTTGCATTACTTCGGTTTTGGCTGTGTTTATACTCATATTGTATCTGCTGCAGGTTGAACTCAGATTAGTAATATGATTTTGTAGTCTGCCCTCGTCGCTGTAAAACAGGCACTGATCATCTGCAAATAGAAGTTCATTTATTCCCTGTGGGTCAGTTGTTTCATCTGGAGTAAAGAGTTCTAAATTTTCTGAATTCTGGTCTGTCGAGACTTGCTTCTTTGGAAATTCTGTCCATGTAGATATTGAATAGCAGGGGAGAGAGCACACATCCCTGCCTCACTCCTGTATTGACTGTGAACATATCTGATATACCTTCCTGTGTTCTTACTGCACTTTGGCTCGAGTGGTACATGGCTATGATGTTTTCTAGCAGTTGGCCTTCTATCCCATAGTCTTCAAGGATGGTCCATAATTTGTATCTGTCTACTCTATCAAAAGCCTTTTCCTGATCTACAAACACAATATTCTGCTGGTCACTATATTCAATAGTTTTTTCACAAATTTGTCTAAGTGTAAATAATGCATCAGTGCAACTTTTACCTTTCCGAAAACCGAATTGTGCTTTGCTTAACTGTTGTTCAACTATTGGTCTAGCTCTTTGTTCCAAAAGTTTTGCATACATTTTCCCTATATGGCTCAGGAGTGATATACCTCTGTATGTTTCGCACTCTCTCATATTGCCTTTCTTTTTCCATATTGGTAATATTATTGCCTGTTGCCAATCATCTGGGACTTTCTTTCTTCCCATGCTATATTAAAAAGTCTTGTTAGCCATTTAACTCCTGATTCCCCACAGGCCTGAATAGCTTCTGTGGTTATTCCATCTGGACCTGGTGATTTGTTTTAGGACTTTTCTGTATAACTGCTTTGACTTCTGCAGGTATGAAATTTGGTTCTTGCTGTCCCTGGCGTTTAGGCACAAAAGTGAGGTTTCCTATGTTATCTGTGGGGGTTAAGTAGTTCTTGAAAGTATTCTGCCCACCTTGCCTAGTCTTTGTTGTGGATTAAATATTGGCATACCTCTTTTGCTGTTTATGATGGTGGTTGGGTTGTAACATGCATCTCTGTTTCTAATTGTGGTGACACGTTATAAAATTCTCTTGGGCAGTCTTTGCTAAGGGTCGCCATCTGTTCACCGTATATTCTCCAGGATTCATCTTTAGATACTCTAATTGTTCGTTTGGCATTACGCCGTGCTATTCTATAAGTAATATAGTCCTGTTCAGATTTAGTTGTGATCCACTTTTTGAATGCTACCTTCTTTTTGAATATGCTATCTTTAACTTCGTTGTTCCACCAGGCTGTTCTGAATCTTTTGTCCTGCCCTACTTTCTTTGTTCCACATTTATTTTTCAGTGTGTCGAGCATAGGCAGCCTTGAAACATGCCCATTCCTTATCTACGCTTGAGTGGTCATCAGGGATGTTCTTATGTAGGTTTTGGATTTCTTGATTGAAGTCGTCTTTAACCGTATTTTTCCTGCAGCCTCCTATAATTGATGACATGTGTTGTTACCTTTTTGTTTCTTATTTTCCTGTGTGGTGCAATCTTCTTTATTATGACTGGCTTGTGATCAGTATCAACATCTGTATTTGGGAGTGCTCTTGAATCTAATAGTAGCCTTCTGTCTGATTTCCTAATTAGAATAAAGTCAATTTGAGATGCTTGGTTTATGTCATTCCATTTATACCAGGTTTTGGTGTGGCTACGACGATGTTGAAAAAAACTATTTGTTACGATTAGTCCATGTTCCGAACATATGTTGAGTAGATGTTGACCATTGCTGTTACAATCAGTCTCTGTGTCGCTGAATGGCCCCATGCAATCCTCCCACGGTGTTCTTCGTGTGCCTATTCGTCCGTTAAAATCACCCATCACAACTAGTTCATCTGTCTCCTTGACATTATTTAACGTGTCTGCAAGTTTATCAAAATATTCGTCTTTGTCTTCGTCGCTGTAAGTGTCATTACATGGGGCGTATGTTTGCATAAAAGTTGTTGTTCTATTTCCTTCTTTGATCTGTACTAGTATTATCCTTTCTGATATAAATTTAGTGTTGATAATTGCTTTCGCTTTGTCTGGATGCAACAAAAAACCCACTCCATGTTTAGCTGAAACTCGCTGGTCGACGCCACTCCATATAAGGACGTAACCTTCGTGTGTTTGTTTCGTGTTCTGCCCCTTTTTCCTAGTGTCTGCGAGTCCTAATAATTGAATATTTGATTGTTTCATAAACTCTACGAGAGCTGGTTCCTTATATCCTAGACCTGTAACATTCCAAGTTGCAAAAATCTCTTTTCTATTTGAAGTGTGTCGAAATTTAGCAGTTGTCGTCGTTAGTCGCTTGTTGTGTCGCTTCGGTGTGTAGTTTCCGGCGTGAACGCTGATAGAGCTGCGTTTTTCTCTCAATTTCCTCCATAATTGAATAGTGAAAATCACAACTTATATCTTAACATAGCAAAAACTAAGAAATGCATACAGATAAAACTACTATGGAGAAAGAAATATACATTAATGGGAGAAAATTGGAGGTGGTGGAAAATTGTGAATATCTTGGGTCATTGATTACCAATAATGGTGACACAATGAAAGAAATTAAACGGCGACTATCCATTGCTCTTCAAAGACTAAAACAGATGAATAAATTATGGTGTGGGACAGACAGAACTACAAAAATTAGATTTTTAAGAGCATGCATCTTTCCCATTGCAACATACGCCTGTGAGACATGGACACTTACTAAACAAGCTGAGCAGCGCATACATGCCTTTGAATATAAATGTTATAGACGAGTTCTAAGAATATCTTGGGTAAAGAAAAGAACAAATGCATCCATACTTCAAGAGTTGAATATTGAGGAGGGGTGGCTATTAAAGACGATAAAACAAAGAAAATTGAAGTATTTTGGTCACTTGAAACGTCACGACAGTTTTGAGAGAACAATAATGGAAGGGTATATGCCTGGGAAGAGAGGAAGAGGAAGGCCAAAGAGAAGATGGGTGCAGGATGTGGCAGATGATCTCCAGATGGGTGTATCAGACGCGGGACATCTTGCTTGTGATCGAGAAGTTTTCCGGAAGGTTGTTATGGGAGCGAGGTTCTGCATAGGACATGCTACTGAATGAATGAACACAAATGTATAATATAGCCAAACACATGTTCCGATGACGTCGCGTATGTCACGTGACTAGCCTTTGGTTGCGAATAGAGACTTCGTTTATTCGCAACTTGGTTGCGAATAGACACTTCGTTTGCCTTAATTCACCCCAAACAAAAAAGCAGCCCGTACAGGACCTCATTTGCATCGGTGCAGCAATCACTTCCGATTAAGTGTTCGGTGGACTGCTGGACCGATCGATGGATGTTGTCTAGTTTTTGGGTCCCTAGGGCCCTCACTGTCGTCGTGACCAGCTGCGACTGCAAATAACACGTACATATGGGAGACGTGAAACTTGGACAATGTGCAGTCAAGCTGAAAAACATCTGATGGCTGCAGAAATGTGGTTTCTGAGGAAAATGCAAAGAATACCATGAACAGACAGAAATACCAATGACCAAGTACTACAGGAGACAAATGGGCACTTTTGCCTTAATTCACCCCAAACAAACGGAATCCCAGGGTATGACGTCACATCCAGGGTTCCCTGTTTTGCGCTGTGTTTTATCGGTGTGCAACAGTTGCTCTCGGCGACCACCCCCCCCCCCCCCCCCCCCCCTCCCCAACTGTAACTGGCAAAATGAAATGCTTGTCAACTCTTAAGACCAGCAGTATACGAAAAGAATTATACTGATTTGTCTGTACGGGAGACGCGAGCCTTGCAGCCATGTGCGCCTTGTCTCAGCGGGAGGATGTCCTACCGACATACATGGTGAATGTCGTAGTCGTCGTCGGCATCTCCATCTGTCCTGACGCTCAGTCAGCGATAGCACCATGAAGACATGATTATGAGAACAGTGTCTAGCAGAATGTCAGATGTCATGATGCTGCTGCAGAAAAGGCAACGCTACTCTGCTTGTCGTGGGCAGCAGCTGCTGCTGCCAATTCCAGAAAACTCATGATGAGACAGACAGACAGACAGACACACACACACAGAAACGGTTGCCAAAGCCCAAAGAAACAATGTGGGGCAGTTGAAACGCACTGACAGCACTGTATCCGAACACAGAGGAGATCACCGTCAGTGTTAAATATAGCTGGTGACCCTAAATATAGCTGGTACGTTTGTTTGCGGTGAATTAAGGCAAAAGTACCGACAAATGAAAATCGTAAACTGATTAGAGAAATTAGACGGAGACAGTCAAAATTTTTTGGACATGTTATGAGAAGAAATGGATTGGAGAACTTGGTGACAACTGGCAAGATCGAAGGGAACAGACCAAGGGGAAGACCGAGAGGAAAATACCTGGATGGCTTGGCCACATGGCATGGTCGAGACAGGAACACTGAGCTGATCCATGACACTGGTGATCGAGTGAAATGGCGAGTCATGACCGCCCACGCTTTCCGGCATGGCACATGATTGATTTGATGGGAGACGTTATTCGCAGCGCGCTACGTATAATCACTTCGTTTCGCATATCCTTTACAGGACATTACAGTCAACACCAGCATTTTGTAGCTGTTGTTGATGTCTTGGTAAGTTTTACGTTCAGTAGTTTGTCATGTCTTTCTGAACGACCAGCTCACATACCCTCCGTAAGTAACCAGCGTGACGCGATCCGCTGCCGAATATCGCGCAGCTGTGTTTCTTACGAGAGTATAGGGGATTCTGAACAAATGTGCAAATGTTACATTGTCACATTCTACAAATATGGTAATTCCACTGGGTATATGTGTCCATGGCTTTTCACGGTTGAACATGTTTTGCTTGTCGGCTAGTAATGTGTAATATCATGCGGTAATGTGTGTGGTGTCATGTTGTTGATATCCTTTATCATAACATGGGCATTGCAGGAGAGGTGTGCCCTGTGTCATATGGCATCCCTTATGGGTCTAGGCGTTTAAATGTCAGGATGGTGAGTGATGGCTGATTCCTAACATATGGTGCATCAGGGTGCACCTGAGATGATATGATGATAGACTGGTGGATTTCAATTCTGGCTTCATTGAGGGAACATTAAGGAATATAGTATTGGGAGTTTGTGAAACCGGTGTTGGTGGGAAAGCAAAAGTTAACTAGAAAGTAAAACCCATCAGGTATGACATGCATGGACAGAGCAATTACTGTTATTAGTTAGGCTATGTTAGTTGTTATCCATGACTGGGTGTAGTGGTGTAGGTACCGCATTGAGCACTAAAGGGATGGGCATTGTTTTATAAGATGATTGTGGTGGTGGCTATGATTATGGTGGCCATGGGATGATGATGATGATGCCACGATGATTGTTGTGTCCGCCGGGGCTGGAGTGGCCTGTGATGATCGAGGCGGATGTATGTAGACTATACTGTGGTTTTGGCCCCACAAAAATTCATTGGGGGTTCAGGTGT
>JACEFZ010016449.1:0-119047 GCA_014155875.1 Cepaea nemoralis | reverse complement strand
ACACTAAACATGTTGGCTAAGGAAGGATACACTAAACATGTTGGCTAAGGAAGGATACACTAAACATGTTGACTAAGGAAGGATACACTAAACATGTTGGCTAAGGAAGGATGGACTAAACATGTTGGCTAAGGAAGGATACACTAAACATGTTGGCTAAGGAAGGATACACTAAACATGGCTAAGGAAGGATACACTAAACATGTTGGCTAAGGAAAGATATACTAAACATGTTGGCTAAGGAAGGATACACTAAACATGTTGGCTAAGGAAGGATACACTAAACATGTTGGCTAAGGAAGGATACACTAAACATGGCTAAGGAAGGATACACTAAACATGGCTAAGGAAGGATACACTAAACATGTTGGCTAAGGAAAGATATACTAAACATGTTGGCTAAGGAAGGATACACTAAACATGTTGGCTAAGGAAGGATACACTAAACATGTTGGCTAAGGAAGGATACACTAAACATGTTGGCTAAGGAAGGATACACTAAACATGTTGGCTATGGAAGCATGGACTAAACATGTTGGCTAAGGAAGGATACACTAAACATGTTGGCTAAGGAAGGATACACTAAACATGTTGGCTAAGGAAGGATATACTAAACATGTTGGCTAAGGAAGGATACACTAAACATGTTGGCTAAGGAAGGATACACTAAACATGTTGGCTATGGAAGGATGGACTAAACATGTTGGCTAAGGAAGGATACACTAAACATGTTGGCTAAGGAAGGATACACTAAACATGTTGGCTAAGGAAGGATACACTAAACATGTTGGCTAAGGAAGGATACACTAAACATGTTGGCTATGGAAGGATGGACTAAACATGTTGGCTAAGGAAGGATACACTAACATGTTGGCTAAGGAAGGATACACTAAACATGTTGGCTAAGGAAGGATACACTAAACATGTTGGCTATGGAAGGATACACTAAACATGTTGGCTATGGAAGGATACACTAAACATGTTGGCTATGGAAGGATACACTAAACATGTTGACTAAGGAAGGATACACTAAACATGTTGGCTAAGGAAGGATACACTAAACATGTTGGCTAAGGAAGGATACACTAAACATGTTGGCTATGGAAGGATACACTAAACATGTTGGCTAAGGAAGGATACACTAAACATGTTGGCTATGGAAGGATGGACTAAACATGTTGGCTAAGGAAGGATACACTAAACATGTTGACTATGGAAGGATGGACTAAACATGTTGGCTAAGGAAGGATACACTAAACATGTTGACTATGGAAGGATGGACTAAACATGTTGGCTAAGGAAGGATGGAATAAACATGTCAGCTAAGGAAGGATACACTAAACATGTTGGCTAAGGAAGGATACACTAAACATGTTGGCTATGGAAGGATACACTAAACATGTTGGCTAAGGAAGGATACACTAAACATGTTGGCTATGGAAGGATGGACTAAACATGTTGGCTAAGGAAGGATACACTAAACATGTTGGCTATGGAAGGATGGACTAAACATGTTGGCTAAGGAAGGATACACTAAACATGTTGGCTAAGGAAGGATACACTAAACATGTTGGCTAAGGAAGGATACACTAAACATGTTGGCTATGGAAGGATGGACTAAACATGTTGGCTAAGGAAGGATACACTAAACATGTTGGCTAAGGAAGGATACACTAAACATGTTGGCTAAGGAAGGATGGAATAAACATGTTGGCTATGGAAGGATGGACTAAACATGTTGGCTAAGGAAGGATGGAATAAACATGTCAGCTAAGGAAGGATACACTAAACATGTTGGCTAAGGAAGGATACACTAAACATGTTGGCTATGGAAGGATACACTAAACATGTTGGCTAAGGAAGGATACACTAAACATGTTGGCTATGGAAGGATGGACTAAACATGTTGGCTAAGGAAGGATACACTAAACATGTTGGCTATGGAAGGATGGACTAAACATGTTGGCTAAGGAAGGATACACTAAACATGTTGGCTAAGGAAGGATACACTAAACATGTTGGCTAAGGAAGGATACACTAAACATGTTGGCTATGGAAGGATGGACTAAACATGTTGGCTAAGGAAGGATACACTAAACATGTTGGCTAAGGAAGGATACACTAAACATGTTGGCTAAGGAAGGATACACTAAACATGTTGGCTATGGAAGGATACACTAAACATGTTGGCTATGGAAGGATACACTAAACATGTTGGCTATGGAAGGATACACTAAACATGTTGACTAAGGAAGGATACACTAAACATGTTGGCTAAGGAAGGATGGACTAAACATGTTGGCTATGGAAGGATGGACTAAACATGTTGGCTAAGGAAGGATGGACTAAACATGTTGGCTAAGGAAAGATATACTAAACATGTTGGCTAAGGAAGGATACACTAAACATGTTGGCTATGGAAGGATGGACTAAACATGTTGGCTAAGGAAAGATACACTAAACATGTTGGCTAAGGAAGGATATACTAAACATGGCTAAGGAAGGATACACTAAACATGTTGGGTAAGGAAGGATACACTAAACATGGCTAAGGACAGATGGACTAAACATATTGGCTATGGAAGGATTGACTAAACATATTGGCTATGGAAGGATTGACTAAACATATTGGCTATGGAAGGATGGACTAAACATGTCTGCTAAGGAAGGATTGACTAAACATATTGGCTATAGAAGGATGGACTAAACATGTCTGCTAAGGAAGGATGGACTAAACATGTCTGCTAAGGAAGGATAGACTAACCATATCGTCTAAGCAGGGATGGTCTGATCATGTTGGCTAAGGGATGGACTAAACATGTCAGTCATTGTTACATGTGAGAGTATATGTTGCCATACTAGTGGAGCCATGCATGCAGTCATGTTGATGCAAGTACTGCTGTACTCACATCAGGTCGGGTGGCTGCTAGATATCTCCAGCATGAACTCCCAGACGAGGTGATGTTTTACATATTCTCCTTCCTAAAAGAGCTGGACCTTTGTAATGCTGCCCAGGTTTGTCGGAGATTCCGGTCCATAGCCAGTGATCATGAATTGTGGTGAGTCAGTCTGTGTCATTGCTCTCTACATGCTCAATGTCATGTATGATCTTTCTGTGAGTCAGTCTATGTCAGAGCTCTCTACATGCTTAATGTCATGTACAATCTTTCTGTGAGTCAGTCTGCGTCAGTGCTCTCTAAATGCTCAATGTCATGTAAAATCTTTCTGTGAGTCAGTCTGTCTGTCAGTGCTCTCTACATGCTCAATTTCATGTACAATCTTTCTGTGAGTCATTGTCAGTGCTCTCTACATGCTCAATGTCATGTACAATCTTTCTGTGAGTCAGTCTGTGTCATTGCTCTCTACATGCTCAATGTCATGTAAAATCTTTCTGTGAGTCATTCTGTCTGTCAGTTCTCTCTACATGCTCAATGTCATGTACAATCTTTCTGTGAGTCAGTCTGTGTCATTGCTCTCTACATGCTCAATGTCATGTAAAATCTTTCTGTGAGTCAGTCTGTGTTAGTGCTCTCTACATGCTCAATGTCATGTACAATCTTTCTGTGAGTCAGTCTGTGTCATTGCTCTCTACATGCTCAATGTCATGTACAATCTTTCTGTGAGTCAGTCTGTGTCAGTGCTCTCTGCATGCTGTAGACGTGGGTGCCATATTGAGGTGTTGTGCTGTAGATATGGGTGCCATGTTGAGGTGTTGTGCTGTAGACATGGGTGCCATGTTGAGATGTTGTGCTGTAGATGTGGGTGCCATGTTGAGGTGTTGTGCTGTAGATGTGGGTGCCATGTTGAGATGTTGTGCTGTAGACATGGGTGCCATGTTGAGGTGTTGTGCTGTAGACGTGGGTGCCATATTGAGGTGTTGTGCTGTAGATGTGGGTGCCATGTTGAGATGTTGTGCTGTAGACGTGGGTGCCATGTTGAGGTGTTGTGCTGTAGATGTGGGTGCCATGTTGAGGTGTTGTGCTGTAGACGTGGGTGCCATGTTGAGGTGTTGTGCTGTAGACGTGGGTGCCATGTTGAGGTGTTGTGCTGTAGACGTGGGTGCCATGTTGAGGTGTTGTGCTGTAGACGTGGGTGCCATGCTGAGGTGTTGTGCTGTAGACGTGGGTGCCATGCTGAGGTGTTGTGCTGTAGACGTGGGTGCCATGTTGAGGTGTTGTGCTGTAGACGTGGGTGCCATGTTGAGGTGTTGTGCTGTAGACGTGGGTGCCATGTTGAGGTGTTGTGCTGTAGACGTGGGTGCCATGTTGAGGTGTTGTGCTGTAGACGTGGGTGCCATGTTGAGGTGTTGTGCTGTAGACGTGGGTGCCATGTTGAGATGTTGTGCTGTAGACGTGGGTGCCGTGTTGAGGTGTTGTGCTGTAGACGTGGGTGCCGTGTTGAGGTGTTGTGCTGTAGACGTGGGTGCCATGTTGAGGTGTTGTGCTGTAGACGTGGGTGCCATGTTGAGGTGTTGTGCTGTAGATGTGGGTGCCATGTTGAGGTGTTGTGCTGTAGATGTGGGTGCCATGTTGAGGTGTTGTGCTGTAGATGTGGGTGCCATGTTGAGGTGTTGTGCTGTAGATGTAGGTACCATGTTGAGGTGTTGTGCTGTAGATGTGGGTGCCATGTTGAGGTGTTGTGCTGTAGATATGGGTGCCATGTTGAGGTGTTGTGCTGTAGACGTGGGTGCAATGTTGAGGTGTTGTGCTGTAGACATGAGTGCCATGTTGAGGTGTTGTGCTGTAGACGTGGGTGCCATGTTGAGGTGTTGTGCTGTAGACGTGGGTGCCATGTTGAGGTGTTGTGCTGTAGACGTGGGCTGCCATGTTGAGGTGTTGTGCTGTAGACGTGGGTGCCATGTTGAGGTGTTGTGCTGTAGACGTGGGTGCCATGTTGAGGTGTTGTGCTGTAGACGAGGGTGCCATGTTGAGGTGTTGTGCTGTAGATGAGGGTGCCATGTTGAGGTGTTGTGCTGTAGACGTGGGTGCCATGTTGAGATGTTGTGCTGTAGATGTGGGTGCCATGTTGAGATGTTGTGCTGTAGATGTGGGTGCCATGTTGAGGTGTTGTGCTGTAGATGAGGGTGCCATGTTGAGGTGTTGTGCTGTAGATGTGGGTGCCATGTTGAGGTGTTGTGCTGTAGATATGGGTGCCATGTTGAGGTGTTGTGCTGTAGATGTAGGTACCATGTTGAAGTGTTGTGCTGTAGATATGGGTGCCATGTTGAGGTGTTGTGCTGTAGATATGGGTACCATGTTGAGGTGTTGTGCTATAGATATGGGTACCATGTTGAGGTGTTGTGCTGTAGATATGGGTACCATGTTGAGGTGTTGTGCTGTAGATGTAGGTACCATGTTGAGGTGTTGTGCTGTAGATGTAGGTACCATGTTGAGGTGTTGTGCTGTAGACATGGGTGCCATGTTGAGGTGTTGTGCTGTAGACATGGGTGCCATGTTGAGGTATTGTACTGTAGATATGGGTACCATGTTGAGGTGTTGTGCTGTAGATGTAGGTACCATGTTGAGGTGTTGTGCTGTAGATGTGGGTGGCATGTTGAGGTGTTGTGCTGTAGACATGGGTGCCATATTGAGGTGTTGTGCTGTAGACATGGGTGCCATATTGAGGTGTTGTGCTGTAGACATGAGTGCCATATTGAGGTGTTGTGCTGTAGACATGGGTGCCATATTGAGGTGTTGTGCTGTAGATGTGGGTGCCATGTTGAGGTGTTGTGCTGTAGACATGGGTGCCATATTGAGGTGTTGTGCTGTAGACGTGGGTGCCATGTTCTGACACAGCTCATGTTTGATGTTGAACTTTCAGGAAAGTGCTCTATGTAGAAGTCTTTGAATATGAGAATCCTCTGATGAATCCTGAACCACGTGTATTCCAGTTTGTGTCCCCAGATGATCCTATTTATGAAAACCCATGGAAGGAAAGCTTTAAACAATTGGTATGTTGTTATGTACAGTATTTGTCTGGACAAAATAGACTGTAGACATCAAGCTTAGAGTATGATGAGAATTGTAGACATCAAGCTTAGAGTATGATGAGAATTGTAGACATCAAGCTTAGAGTATGATGAGAATTGTAGACATCAAGCTTAGAGTATGATGAGAATTGTAGACATCAAGCTTAGAGTATGATGAGAATTGTAGACATCAAGCTTAGAGTATGATGAGAATTGTAGACATCAAGCTTAGAGTATGATGAGAATTGTAGACATCAAGCTTAGAGTATGATGAGAATTGTAGACATCAAGCTTAGAGTATGATGAGAATTGTAGACATCAAGCTTAGAGTATGATGAGAATTGTAGACATCAAGCTTAGAGTATGATGAGAATTGTAGACATCAAGCTTAGAGTATGATGAGAATTGCAGTGTGTACTTAATGCTGTTAACTGTTCTCTCTTCATAGTTGTTTAATTATTTTACCTGCCTAAATATGTATCTATGTATCTGCCTAAAAATGTATCTATATGTATAAGAAGATGCCCATTCACATTGATATTCATTTGACTAACAGACAAATGTGGCACTGACTGTAAAATAATCAATTGTCAGCCTGGAAATGATTGCCTGGAAGAGGCCAGAGAACACAGAACTTCAATCACTCTTGTTAGAAAGAGACAAAGTCAGTCAGTTGGTCACCATAATGGAAGGGAGACACCAGAGAACATCATGAAGGCTGGAAAGACCAGAGCGTAGCAGAGACAGCCCAAGAAACATTTGCCTGATGATCTCAAACAGTGGCTTGAAGGAACAGTCAGCAGTCGATCTAGAACACCTGACACAGGTCAGTGGAGACACCTGAACACCTGACACAGGTCAGTGGAGACACCTGAACACCTGACACAGGTCAGTGGAGACACCTGAACACCTGACACAGGTCAGTGGAGACACCTGAACACCTGACACAGGTCAGTGGAGATACCTGAACACCTGCACCATTGAACAAGGCACATGATGATGATGGCATCACAAATATTAATCCATGTTGCCCTGATTGTTTTCAGTGTCTCATGGATTGTTGCCACATGATTTTCCTAAATTCTTTTTTGTCTTTCCTTTCTTAAAGATATCTAAACACTGTTATTTCACAGAATTAATTATAACAGCACATTTTGGAATCTAATGATAAGCATACTTATACCTTCTCAAGCACTGTTGAACACACATGCACACACACGCGCGCCCGCACACACACACACACACACACACAAACAGAGAGAGGGAGAGAAAACGAATGAACAGACTTTATTTTCAAAGGGTAACAAATTTGGCACACAGGCCCGTCTTACATTCGGCCCTTCCAATCACTCATCTTTCGTTCATCAATAATGCATAATACATTCACATAGGAAAAAAACATTGTCAAATGAATGTTGTAAACATAAACAATGCATATTACCATGTTATGAGACACATACCCCAACCATCCACCCATCCCCCATCCACCCACACATCCCCCACCACACACACACACCCCCAGGCACACATGCATGCACCCCACCCCACCCATCGCTCACCCAACACATCTCCCACCTACATACATCTCCCCACCCACACACACACATCCTCCACTCATCGCATAACCTATATACCTCACCCACCCACGTATCCTCCACCACACATGCACAGATCCCCCAACCACCGAGTCAAACACACATCCCCCAACCACACATCCCCACCTACACACACATATCCCCACCAATCCACACATCATGCACGTACCTACACATCCCCCACGTACCTACATACCCCCCACTTTCACACAATCTCCCCCCACCCACCAACACATCCCACATCTATACACACACACACACATCCCCACCCCCCAATCACCCATCCCCCAATCACACATCCCTTAACCACACATCCTCCACCCACACGCACACACACACACATCTCCCCACCCATACACACATCCCCACCCACCAACACATCCCCCATTCACAAACACACACCTCCCACCCACACACATCCCCACCCACACAGAGAAAGAGAGAGACCATAACTATCTGTCAGCTACTCTCAAGTTCAGTCCGCCACCTGAGCAACAGTTTCGCATTACTATGGGGTTGTGTGGGGGAGAAAACTAAACAGCTACTCTACATTACCCAAGGATGTCCTATAGGCTAGCAGAGGGAATTAGGTGCATTATTTCTCCTTGATATGCAAACCCGTACACCACCATCCTGGTTAAATAAGAATGACATTGTATGATGAGTCCAGAAATGATCTCCAAGAAGAAAGAAATGGCACAGTTTAGTTTAGTTTAGTTGATGGATCAACATCACTGCACACGGGTGCAACCCATAAGTGCTCCGTTCTCCTCCTAACTCAAATCTGAGACTGGAGAAACTCAGCTCAGTGCACAAACTCCTTAGCACCGGCGAGGATCCTGAAAATACTTGGGTAGATTTTTATCACGAAATTTTGCCTGGGCAGCGCCGTTAGGCTACTCTTTTTTAATTTCCAACTGCCAAGGGATTTTTTACGTGCGCAACAATACACTCAGGCATCGGATCTCACTACCCAGAGACCAGGGAAATTTTATTACTAGAACTCCACGTGAAAAAATCCCGGACGTCACCGGGGCTTGAACCCGGGACCTCCAGCACTCGAGGCGGACACCATACCTCGAGACCATGCAGCGTAACATCCAAGTAAATGGAGATATTCTTGAACAAGTGAGTCGATACAACTATCTCTGAACAATCATAACATCTGATGGTAGATGCTTCGCAGTGATCAGAACATTCTCACCAATAACAAGATGTTCTTTGTTGTGAGAACAAGAGTGTCCAAGTGTTCTATTGTGTGTGTTTATTGTTATCTATGTTGATTGTAGGAAGTAATTTCATATGTTCTATTG
The DNA here is from genome assembly GCA_014155875.1 of Cepaea nemoralis. Taxonomy (NCBI): domain Eukaryota; kingdom Metazoa; phylum Mollusca; class Gastropoda; order Stylommatophora; family Helicidae; genus Cepaea; species Cepaea nemoralis. Next base: position 110,171 of record JACEFZ010016449.1, on the reverse strand, counting down.
TGTGTGTGTGTTTATTGTAGGAAATAAGTTTACAAGTTCTAATGTATTTGTTTGTTCTGGCAACTATTTTCACTCACATGTATGTGATTAGTTTAGCAGCTAGTGTCACTCACATGTTCTATTGTATGATTTTGATGTAGGAAATAGTCTGGCAATTTCAACTGTATATGTTTTGTTTTAGGAGATAGTTTGATGTCTATAGTTGTGTTGTAATGTACATGATTTTTTAAATTGTAGGTTTCTGTGTTTACTGTAAGAAATAGTTTGACATATTGTTATGTGCATTGTTGTTTGTGTAAGTCATGTTGACACATGTGTGTGGGTGGGTGAGTGTGTGCTAGATAACATGTACTGATGTGATTTGTTTAACATTAACAGTACAGAGGCATCCATGTGTCCAGGGACAGCATCCCTCAGTGTGAGACACCCAGAGGCAAACGTTTAAAGGGAAGACATTTGATTGTGAGTCAATTTGAAGTTACCCATGCATATATGGTTGTGACTGGATGTAGACTCTTGATGGGTGGTAATATCTGGATGTATGTTGTTGTGGATGATAATATCTGGATGTGTGTAGTTATGGATGGTAATATCTGGATGTATATAGTTGTGAATGGTAATATCTGGATGTATATAGTTGTGGATGGTAATATCTTGATGTATGTATGTTGTGGGTGGTTATATCTGGATGAGTGTAGTTATGGATGGTAATATCTGGATGTATATAGTTGTGGATGGTAATATCTGGATGTATATAGTTGTGGATGGTAATATCTGGATGTATATAGTTGTGGATGGTAATGTTTGGATGTATATAGTTGTGAGTGGTAATATCTGGATGTATATAGTTATGGATGGTAATATATGGATGTATGTAGTTGTGGATGGTAATATATGGATGTATATAGTTGTGGATGGTAATATCTGGATGTATATTGTTGTGGATGGTAATATCTGGATGTGTATAGTTGTGGATGGTAATATCTGGATGTGTATAGTTGTGGATGGTAATATCTGGATGTGTATGGTTGTGGATGGTAATATCTGGATGTGTATAGTTGTGGGTGGTAATATCTGGATGTATATAGTTGTGGGTGGTAATATCTGGATGTGTATAGTTGTGGGTGGTAATATCTGGATGTATATAGTTGTGGATGGTAATATCTGGATGTACATAGTTGTGGGTGGTAATATCTGGCTGTGTATAGTTGTGGGTGGTAATATCTGGATGTGTATAGTTGTGGATGGTAATATCTGGATGTGTATAGTTGTGGATGGTAATATCTGGATGTGTATAGTTGTGGATGGTAATATCTGGATGTGTGTAGTTGTGGATGGTAATATCTGGATGTGTATAGTTGTGGATGGTAATATCTGGATGTGTATAGTTGTGGATGGTAATATCTGGATGTATGTAGTTGTGGGTTGTAATATCTGGATGTATATAGTTGTGGGTGGTAATATCTGGATATATATATGTAATTGTGGATGTATATAGTTGTAGATTGTAATATCTGGATGCCGGGAACGTTAACCCGGTCAACAAATGCCCTCAGAAGTCGGATGTGTCGGGCTAATGGCGCAAGAACGCAGCTCTGCTGTAAACAGGCACAACGCAATCACGTCCGGTGAAAAAAAAACTCCGGATGAACGCAGAAGAAGAAGATATCTGTATGTATATATGAGAGCTATTCTAAAATCAATCTCCGAGTGGCTGGTAAAAATAAACTGGTTGCCATAGCAACACTTACATTGCTTGCATCATTCAGCAGTCTTTTAACTATCTACACATCAACCTAAGTCTCATTTGTTCAGTGGTTCACAAATCGCGAACAAACAAACATGGACACTATTATTGCCTTTCCTGCCAGCTGTGAAATCTGTGGTGTGATTCATTTTATTCAAGCAGAAGGTCACAATGCGACCGAGATTAATCAGGAAAAAAAACAAAACAGGTGTCTGTATCAGTTGGCAGGGCACACATTGAGGGACATCATTAGTGGAATCTGTGGAGATGTCTGTGTCAGTTGGCAGGGCACACATTGAGGGACATCATTAGTGGAATCTGTGGAGATGTGTGTATCAGTTGGCAGGACACATGATGAGGGACATCATTAGTGGAATCTGTGATGTCTCTGTCAGTTGGCAGGGCACATGATGAGGGACATCATTAGTGGAATCTGTGATGTCTGTGTCAGTTGGCAGGGCACACGATGAGGGACATCATTAGTGGAATCTGTGGAGATGTCTGTGTCAGTTGGCAGGACACATGATGAGGGACATCATTAGTGGAATCTGTGATGTCTGTGTCAGTTGGCAGGGCACACGATGAGGGACATCATTAGTGGAATCTGTGGAGATGTGTGTATCAGTTGGCAGGACACATGATGAGGGACATCATTAGTGGAATCTGTGATGTCTGTGTCAGTTTGGCAGGGCACATGATGAGGGACATCATTAGTGGAATCTGTGATGTCTGTGTCAGTTGGCAGGGCACATGATGAGGGACATCATTAGTGGAATCTGTGATGTCTGTGTCAGTTGGCAGGGCACATGATGAGGGACATCATTAGTGGAATCCTGTGATGTCTGTGTCAGTTGGCAGGGCACACGATGAGGGACATCATTAGTGGAATTTGTGGAGATGTGTGTATCAGTTGGCAAGACACATGATGAGGGACATCATTAGTGGAATCTGTGATGTCTGTGTCAGTTGGCAGGGCACATGATGAGGGACATCATTAGTGGAATCTGTGATGTCTGTGTCAGTTGGCAGGGCACATGATGAGGGACATCATTAGTGGAATCTGTGATGTCTGTGTCAGTTGGCAGGGCACATGATGAGGGACATCATTAGTGGAATCTGTGATGTCTGTGTCAGTTGGCAGGGCACATGATGAGGGACATCATTAGTGGAATCTGTGATGTCTGTGTCAGTTGGCAGGGCACACGATGAGGGACATCATTAGTGGAATCTGTGGAGATGTGTGTATCAGTTGGCAGGACACATGATGAGGGACATCATTAGTGGAATCTGTGATGTCTGTGTCAGTTGGCAGGGCACACGATGAGGGACATCATTAGTGGAATCTGTGGAGATGTCTGTGTCAGTTGTCAGGGCACACGATGAGGGATATCATTAGTGGAATCTGTGATGTCTGTGTCAGTTGTCAGGGCACACGATGAGGGACATCATTAGTGGAATCTGTGGAGATGTCTGTGTCAGTTGGCAGGGCACACGATGAGGGACATCATTAGTGGAATCTGTGGAGATGTCTGTGTCAGTTGGCAGGGCACACGATGAGGGACATCATTAGTGGAATCTGTGGAGATGTCTGTGTCAGTTGGCAGGACACATGATGAGGGACATCATTAGTGGAATCTGTGATGTCTGTGTCAGTTGGCAGGACACATGATGAGGGACATCATTAGTGGAATCTGTGGAGATGTCTGTGTCAGTTGGCAGGACACACGATGAGGGACATCATTAGTGGAATCTGTGGAGATGTGTGTATCAGTTGGCAGGACACATGATGAGGGACATCATTAGTGGAATCTGTGATGTCTGTGTCAGTTGGCAGGGCACACGATGAGGGACATCATTAGTGGAATCTGTGAATGTCTGTGTCAGTTGGCAGGGCACACGATGAGGGACATCATTAGTGGAATCTGTGATGTCTGTGTCAGTTGGCAGGGCACACGATGAGGGACATCATTAGTGGAATCTGTGGAGATGTCTGTGTCAGTTGGCAGGACACACGATGAGGGACATCATTAGTGGAATCTGTGGAGATGTGTGTATCAGTTGGCAGGGCACACGATGAGGGACATCATTAGTGGAATCTGTGGATGTCTGTGTCAGTTGGCAGGGCACCGATGAGGGACATCATTTAGTGGAGTCTCTGTCTTACTTATCTGTGGATGTCTGTGTCAGTTGGCAGGGCACACGATGAGGGACATCATTAGTGGAATCTGTGGAGATGTGTGTATCAGTTGGCAGGGCACACGATGAGGGACATCATTAGTGGAATCTGTGATGTCTGTGTCAGTTGGCAGGGCACACGATGAGGGACATCATTAGTGGAATCTGTGATGTCTGTGTCAGTTGGCAGGGCACACGATGAGGGACATCATTAGTGGAATCTGTGGAGATGTGTGTATCAGTTGGCAGGGCACACGATGAGGGACATCATTAGTGGAATCTGTGGAGATGTCTGTGTCAGTTGGCAGGGCACACGATGAGGGACATCATTAGTGGAATCTGTGATGTCTGTGTCAGTTGTCAGGGCACACGATGAGGGACATCATTAGTGGAATCTGTGGAGATGTGTGTATCAGTTGGCAGGACACATGATGAGGGACATCATTAGTGGAATCTGTGATGTCTGTGTCAGTTGGCAGGGCACACGATGAGGGACATCATTAGTGGAATCTGTGGAGATGTGTGTATCAGTTGGCAGGGCACACGATGAGGGACATCATTAGTGGAATCTGTGGAGATGTCTGTGTCAGTTGGCAGGGCACACGATGAGGGACATCATTAGTGGAATCTGTGGAGATGTCTGTGTCAGTTGGCAGGGCACATGATGAGGGACATCATTAGTGGAATCTGTGATGTCTGTGTCAGTTGGCAGGGCACACGATGAGGGACATCATTAGTGGAATCTGTGGAGATGTCTGTGTCAGTTGGCAGGGCACACGATGAGGGACATCATTAGTGGAATCTGTGGAGATGTCTGTGTCAGTTGGCAGGGCACATGATGAGGGACATCATTAGTGGAATCTGTGGAGATGTCTGTGTCAGTTGGCAGGGCACACGATGAGGGACATCATTAGTGGAATCTGTGGAGATGTCTGTGTCAGTTGGCAGGGCACATGATGAGGGACATCATTAGTGGAATCTGTGATGTCTGTGTCAGTTGTCAGGGCACACGATGAGGGACATCATTAGTGGAATCTGTGGAGATGTCTGTGTCAGTTGGCAGGACACACATTGAGGGACATCATTAGTGGAATCTGTGGAGATGTCTGTGTCAGTTGGCAGGACACATGATGAGGGACATCATAGTGGAATCTGTGGAGATGTCTGTGTCAGTTGGCAGGACACATGAATGAGGACATCATTAGTGGAATCTGTGATGTCTGTGTCAGTGGCAGGGAACATGAGAGGACCTCATTCGTGGGAATCTGTGGAGATGTGTGTATCAGTTGGCTAGGACACATGATGAGGGACATCATTAGTGGAATCTGTGGAGATGTGTGTATCCAGTTGGCAGGGCACACGAGAGGGACATCATTAGTGGAAAGCTGTGCTGTCTGTATCAGTTGGCAGGACACATGATGAGGGACATCGTTAGTGGGAATCTGTGGAGATGTGTGTATCCAGTTGGCCAGGACACATGATGAGGGGACATCAATTAGTGGAATCTGTGGAGGAGTCTGTGTCAGTTAGGCAGGGGCACATAATGGTTTCAGACATATGTTATAATAAAAATTACCTACATTTTTATTGTAAATGACGGTTTCAGAAAATATGTCACAGTAGAGAGTACCTACAGCTTTGATTGCAAATGATTGTTTTAGAAATATGTTGTAGTAGAGATTACCTACAACTTTGATTGCAAATGATGGTTTCAGAGATTTTACACAATAGAGTCTGCCTACAGCTTTGATTACAATTGATTGTTTCAGAAATATGTCATTGTAGAGATAACCTACAGCTTTGATTGAAAATGATTGTTTCAGAAATTTGACACAATAGAATCTGCCTACAACTTTGCTGACACTGAAGAACTGGAAGATGCTCTTATCTTCATTCATGCAGGTGTATACCATGGAGAATTTCTGCTGATTGATTCACCCGTCTCTATGATTGGTGCAGGTAAGGCTTGACCCTACATCAGGTTTGTCACAGTCTCTGAGTGTGTCAGTACTAAGGTTTGTCACAGTTCCTTTGTGTATGAGTACTAAGGTTTGTCACAGTTCCTTTGTGTATGAGTACTAATGTTTGTCACAGTTTTGGTATGTATGAGTATTAAGGTTTGTCACAGTTTCTGAGTGTATGAGTACTAAAGTTTGTGACAGTTTCTGAGTGTATGAGTACTAAAGTTTGTCACAGTCAACATAATTGTGGAACTGTGACAGCCGCGTTAGTACGTTTATGTTCAGTTGATACCATAATTGTGGAACGGTGACAGCTGTGTTTATGTTCAGATGATACCATAATTGTGGAGCTGTGAAAGCCGTGTTAGTATGTTTATGTATAGTTGATATCATAATTATGGAACTGTGACAGCCGTATTAGATTGTTTATGTTCTGTGGATAACATAATTGTGGAACCGTGACAGCCGTGTTAGTATGTTAATGTTCAGTTGATAACATAATTGTGGAACCGTGACAGCCGTGTTAGTATGTTAATGTTCAGTTGATAACATAATTATGGAACCGTGACAGCTGTATTAGATTGTTTATGTTCTGTGGATAACATAATTGTGGAACCGTGGACAGCCGTGTTAGTATGTTAATGTTCAGTTGATAACATAATTGTGGAACTGTGACAGCCGTGTTAGTATGTTAATGTTCAGTTGATACCATAATTGTGGAACTGTGACAGCCATGTTAGTTTGTTAATGTTCAGTTTATACCAAATTGTGGAACCGTGTCAACCATGTTAGTATGTTTATGTTCAGTTGAGACCATAATTGTTGAACTATGACAGCTGTGTTAGTATTTTTAAGTATAGTTGTTACTATAATTGTGGAACTGTGACAGCCGTGTTAGTATGTTTATGTTCAGTTAATACCATAATTGTGGAACTTTGACAGCCGTGTTAGTATGTTAATGTTCAGTTAATACCATAATTGTGAAACTGTGACAGCCGTGTTAGTATGTTAATGTTCAGTTGATACCATAATTGTGGAACTGTGACAGCTGTGTTAGTAATTTTAAGTATAGTTATTACCATAATTGTGAAACTGACAGCTGTGTTAGTATGTTAATGTTCAGTTGATACCATAATTGTGGAACTATGACAGCTGTGTTAGTATTTTTAAGTATAGTTGATACCATAATTGTGAAACTGTGACAGCCGTGTTAGTATGTTAATGTTCAGTTGATACCATAATTGTGGAACTATGACAGCTGTGTTAGTATTTTTAAGTGTAGTTGTTACTATAATTGTGGAACTGTAACAGCCGTGTTAGTATGTTTATGTTCAGTTAATACCATAATTGTGGAACTATGACAGCTGTGTTAGTATGTTTAATGTTCAGTTGATACCATAATTGTGGAACTATGACAGCTGTGTTAGTATTTTTAAGTATAGTTGATACCATAATTGTGAAACTGTGACAGCCGTGTTATAGTCTGTCCGGAAATTTATGCCTTCATTCAAGATCAATTATTTTGAAAACTATCTGTTGCATCGTTATGAAATTTTTCCAGCCGTCTTATATTTACCCCCACCCAAGGAATATGTCTTTGATATGTCCAAAAACAACTTAAATCATTAAAAGCGGCATCATTCCTTTGATGTTTTGCTTAACAACTAGTGATTTCTTGTTAAAAAAGTTATGTTTACGGTAATGAGGACCTGCAAATTCAGATGACAAACAAAGGCGTATCTGGATTCGTATGGGAGTGGGTTGCAATCAAAGAAGTAGCTTACAGTCGACAGAATCGGCTGCATTGCACGGGTTTTATCCCATATGGCTCAGTTTCTTTCCGCAGCGCGGAAAGCGTCGCACAAAGCCACGAACTCCGTAGCTCCAGCGACGACCCTTGGCAGTCTCTGAATAAATGAATGACGCGGCCCGGACAGACAGAAAGGTAGGTAGGTAGGTAGGTAGGTAGGCAGAAAGATAGGTGGGTGGATGGATGGATGGCTGGCTGGCTGAGTGGGTGGATCGGTTCGGTCGGTGGGTCGGTCGGTCGGTGGGTGGGTGGGTGGGTCGGCAAGCAGGCAGACAGACAGATAGATAGATAGATAGATAGATAGATAGATAGATAGATAGATAGATATCGGTAGGTCGGCTCGGTTAGTGGTGGGTGGGTAGGCAGGCAGACAGACAGAGACAGATAGATTAGATAGGACAGACAGATAGATTAGATAGATTGCTATCGGTAGGTCGGTCGGTCAGTCGGTGGGTGGGTGGTCGGGCCGGCAGGCAGATAGATAGATAGATAGATAGATAGATAGATAGATAGATAGATAGATAGATAGATATCGGTAGGTCGGTCGGTTAGTGGGTGGGTGGGCCGGCAGGAAGGCAGACAGACAGACAGACAGATAGATTAGATAGATAGGACAGACAGATAGATTAGATTAGATAAGATAGATAGATAGATAGATAGATAGATAGATAGATAGATAGATAGATAGATAGATAGATAGATAGATAGATAGATAGATAGATAGATAGATAGATAGATAGATAGATAGATAGATAGATAGAGAGAGAGATAGATAGATAGATAAGCAGGCAGGCGGGCGGGCGGGCAGGCAGGCAGGCAGGCAGGCAGGCAGGCAGGTAGGTAGGTAGGTAGGTAGATAGATAGATAGATAGATAGATAGATAGATAGATAGATAGGTAGATAGATATCGGTACGTCGGTCGATCGGTCGGTGGGTGGGTGGGCCGGCAGGCAGGCAGACAGACAGACAGACAGACAGACAGATAGATAGATTAGATAGATAGCTAGATAGATAGATAGGTAGATAGATAGATAGATAGATAGGTAGATAGATATCGGTACGTCGGTCGATCGGTCGGTGGGTGGGTGGGCCGGCAGGCAGGCAGACAGGCAGACAGACAGACAGACAGACAGACAGACAGATAGATAGATTAGATAGATAGATAGATAGATAGATAGATAGATAGATAGATAGATAGATATCGGTAGGTCGGGTGGTCGGTCGGTCGGTCGGTGGATGGGTCAGCCAACCGGCAGACATTCAGACAGACAGACAGACAGACAGACAGACAGACAGACAGACAGACAGACAGATAGATTGATTGATTGATTGATTTCCACCAGAAACCGGGCCTTGTCAGCTAGTTTATTTATATAATCACGTTTCATGAAAGAACCCACATTTGGAGACGCCTCTGAATCTTCGCGCTGTTTGTTTGAAAACGAAAGTCACGTGAAAATTTTGAATAATTTGGGTCGAATCTTGGGGAAGCTGTAAAACTGTTAAAATCATGGACGTAATCTTTAAGTCATAATTAATATACCGTATATAAGCTAACTTTGAAATCTGCTGTAAAATCTCCAGAACAAAAATTTTTTTGTTGGGTGGACATAATGATAAGGTTATATACTAAATCTCATCATTTTATCTCAGCCCGTTACTGAGATATTGAATTTTATATTGAGGCAAACAAAAAAAAACACACTATAGTATGTTAATGTTCAGTTGATACCATAATTGTGGAAGTGTGACAGCTGTGTTAGTACTTTTAAGTATAGTTATTACCATAATTGTGAAACTGTGACTGCCGTGTTAGTATGTTAATGTTCAGTTGATACCATAATTGTGGAACTATGACAGCTGTGTTAGTATTTTTAAGTATAGTTGATACCATAATTGTGAAACTGTGACAGCCGTGTTAGTATGTTAATGTTCAGTTGATACCATAATTGTGGAACTATGACAGCTGTGTTAGTATTTTTAAGTATAGTTGATACCATAATTGTGAAACTGTGACAGCCGTGTTAGTATGTTAATGTTCAGTTGATACCATAATTGTGGAACTGTGACAGCCATGTTAGTTTGTTAATGTTCAGTTTATACCAAAATTGTGGAACCGTGATAACCTTGTTAGTATGTTTATGTTCAGTTGATACCATAATTGTGGAACTATGACAGCTGTGTTAGTATTTTTAAGTATAGTTGATACCATAATTGTGAAACTGTGACAGCCGTGTTAGTATGTTTATGTTCAGTTGATACCATAATTATGGAACTGTGACAGCCATGTTAGTTTGTTAATGTTCAGTTGATACTATAATTGTGGAACCATGACAGCCATGTTAGTATGTTTATGTTTAGTTGATACCATAATTGTGGAACTGTGACAGCCATGTTAGTATGTTTATGTTCAGTTGATACCATTATTGTGGAACTGTGACAGCTGTGTTAGTATGTTTATGTTCAGTTGATACCATAATTGTGGAACTATGACACCTGTGTTAGTATTTTTAAGTATAGTTGATACCATAATTGTGGAACCGTGACAGCCATGTTAGTATGTTAATGTTCAGTTGATACCATAATTGTGGAACTGTGACAGCCGTGTTAGTATGTTTATGTTCAGTTGATACCATAATTGTCGAACTATGACAGCTGTGTTAGTATTTTTAAGTATAGTTGATACCATAATTGTGAAACTGTGACAGCCATGTTAGTATGTTAATTTTCAGTTGATACCATAATTGTGAAACTGTGACAGCTGTGTTAGTATGTTTATGTTCAGTTAACAACATAATTGTGAAACTGTGACAGCTGTGTTAGTATTTTTAAGTATAGTTGATATCATAATTGTGGAACTGTGACAGCCATGTTAGTATGTTTATGTTCAGTTGATACCATAATTGTGGAACTGTGACAGCCATGTTAGTATGTTTATGTTCAGTTGATACCATAATTGTGGAACCGTGTCAACCATGTTAGTATGTTTATGTTCAGTTGATACCATAATTGTGGAACCATGACAGCCGTGTTAGTATGTTTATGTTCAGTTGATACCATAATTGTGGAACCGTGTCAACCATGTTAGTATGTTTATGTTCAGTTTATACCATAATTGTCGAACAGTGACAGCTGTGTTAGTATGTTTATGTTTAGTTGATACCATAATTGTGAAACTGTGACAGCAGTGTTAGTATGTTTATGTTCAGTTGATACCATAATTGTGGAACTTTGACAGCCGTGTTATTATGTTAATGTTCAGTTGATACCATAATTGTGAAACTGTGACAGCTGTGTTAGTATATTTATGTTATTTTTGCTAAGTGTTCTGGTTCCATTTGAAAACTGTGATCATTTGTTGTTGAATGTGTCCCTAGCACCTGGCAATGTCATGGACCATGTGATCATTGAGAGGGAGACTGAGTCCACAATCATGTTTGTTGAGGGAGCCAAGAAGGCTTACCTGGGATATGTCACTATCAAGGTATGTTGGGGATATGTGTCACTATCAAGGTATGTTGGGAATATGTGTCACTATCAAGGTATGTTCTTGATATGTCACTATCAAGGTATGTTGGGGATGTGTCACTGTCAAGGTATGTTCTTGATATGTCACTATCAAGGTATTTTGGGGTTATGTCACTATCCCCAATATATGCCGAAGCCTGGCAAAGATCACACAAAAATTCAGGGATATCGAGTAATCACCATGCAAAATACAATAGGCAAGCTGCTGGAGAAGTTAATTGCCAGAAAAATATCAAGCCAGCTAGAGAAGCAAGGTGTTTTCCCACCTACCCTGGGAGGGTACCGTCCCAAAAGAGAAACCTGGACCAATGCAGTAGTTTTTGTCCATGATGTTTATGAACGAACGAACGAACAGACTTGATTTTGGTGATGATTTTGGTGATATGAAGGTTTCCACTCAGGCATTGAAACCTTTGCTGCAGTGATTGATCTTGAGGACGCGTACAACAGAGTACCATTGGATTTTCTAATGCTTCAGCTTCTTGAACTCAAGATAAGTCCTGTTCCTCCTTAGTTAGATCGCTGCAGCCCTATTCCAACGGAAAGTAGTTTTTTAGATGTGGTTTTTAGTTGACATTTGGACTTCGGAGCTAACAACAATATATCCTGGCCTACCACAGGGATTACCATTATCTCCGGTGCTGTTCAACACCTACACAGTGAGAATCACCAGTGAGCAGATCACTGGACCGGGGAGGACATTATCATATGCTGACGATGTTTTAGTGTATTGACAGGGTAAGGATGGAGATCAGGTTGCTGTGGAACTGCAAACCGAACTCAATCGCATAAGTACTTGATGTGCTGAAGCTGTGGCAATGGTCAACCCAACAAAGGCAATAGTGACATGGTTCTCTTTGAATAATCATATTGTCAACACTCCAACACCAACTGTTAATCTGTGTTCAGAGACTGGAAAGAACGCATGCAATGAATTACCTGGGGATACATTTTGATCAAAGCCTTGCTTATAACGAGCACATAGACCAGGTGATAACAAAGGCCAAGCGGGATTTGGCTGTGATGGGGATGATGGCGGCAGCAATCTGTGAGCAGCGCCATCTATGCCTCCTATATGAGGGGCTGGTTATGTATGTGTTTGAGTATGCGATGGCAATCCTGACTCAACCTTAAGCAGATAGAAAGGATGGAAAGGATACAAAACGAAACTATGCGCATTATTCTTGGATGCACAAGAGATACATCATGCAGGGTGATGCACTACCTTCTTGATTTTCCAACCATTGAAGACAGACTACAAATTTGCAGAGCACGTGCCTATCTCAGAGTTAACGCAAACACACAACATCCACTGCATAGTGAAATTAGGAAGGTGAAGGGCAGCAGGTTAAAAAGAGGAAGGTCGTGGATGGGTCAATCCGAAGACATTCTTCAACAGGTGTGTTCACTGGAGGACTTAGAACCTGGCGAGGAGTGGGTACAAGTGCCAACATATTTATGTACGTCCTTTTCAGTTTGCATCCAACTGTACAGAAAATGCAGACAAGAAAATCCGGCTGCTGTGAAGGCGGAAGTACAATCATTGATTTTTTAGAATTCGATAGACGGTGATGCTGTCATTGTCAGCAACTTGCTTGCGACAGGGTATTTCAGGACTCCCCTACTTTTGCACTATACGAAACAATAACTCGTGTCATTTGCAAAAGGGTATAATTTATTTAGAGCTGATTACAAACAAGCTCTGCGAGCGGAATACTTCATTGACAATAAACAACATGGTACATTTCACAGATGCAATGAAGGGATGATAATGATACTATTAAAGCACTGAATGGTATCTAAAGCCTAACAATCACTATTGTCTAGAAACTTATAGTATTCATCAAGAACACGTCTAATCTCCAGTCGTCCTCAGTCCAGTCTGAGCCACGCTTCGCGTTGCGTGTTCAATCACGGAGGTTGGATCCTCCGTGCACTAACGAGCTTTGCGTGCCTGGTGTCCCAGCATGCTGGTCAGTTTCATTCGAGTAACCTGTACTCCACGGTTACTCAGTCGAGGCGGTTAGTTTCCTGGTGTTTTGGGAAACCCTCGCTCACTTGTCCTCAAGGCTCTCTTGGTTGACACAAGTGTGTCCCGTTGTGAAGCTATTTATAGCGCTGGTGTCTCTCCTGTCTGGTGTCCTTCAATAAACTCTGTCTTAGCTCTATTACCTATATTCTTAACTCTCTAAACTCATCTTGAGATCTTTGACAGTCATCTACACAGATGGGTTGGTCATCCGACATGTGAGAAGCTCATGGGCCTTCACGATTGAAGGAGGACTCTGGTGATTTTGTTGAGACCACAAGTGCCTGACTATGGAAGTCATGGCAGTAAGTAAAGCAATAATATGGCTCGAGACACAGACATTCACTAGGGCATGTTTCCTTAGCGACCCAATGAGCATGCTCAAGAGGGTAGAGATGGGGTGGATCCGAAGAGAGTGGTTGCTGTCTCTGGAGCGGTCTCGGCTGACAAAGATTAGTTTCATCTTCGTGCCAGGGCATGCGGGAGTGCAAGGAAATGAGCAGGCTGACAAGCTTACAGGTATGGCTAAAGTGGAGGGCGGACGTGCCATGGACCAGGCTGACATTCTGAATGCTCTATGAGAAGTAAGACTTGTGCGAGAACCAAGTGATGACTGCGAATCTACAACCATGATCAGACTGCGAGAACAGCAAATCAAAAGAGGGGTGGCCAAACAAGAACACTACGCAGGAAGCCAAAGAAGATTGATAAACTAACACAGAACTGGTGTCGTTAGCCGCTACACGCTGCGGGATTTACTGAGGAGGGGATCCGAGCACTTATGGACTGAATGGTTCGATGTGCAATGAGGATGATCTGTCGACTAACTAACTGTGTCACTATCAACTATCAAGGTATGTTGGGGATATGTCACTATCAAGGTATGTTGGGGATATGTCACTATCAAGGTATGTTGGGAATATGTCACTATCAAGGTATGTTAAAACTGTTAGTGACAAAACACTGTGTCTGTCATCTCGTTGTTGTTGCCAACAAAACAAGGTCATTCACAAACCCAAGTCGATCATAAGTTTAACAATTTCAAGAAAACAAGAAAGAGGTTATTGCGTGTTGTCTTTCTTGAAATTGTTAAACTTATGATTGACGTGGGTTTGTGAATGACCTTGTCCGCCACTATCTGTGCCCTGCCTTATGCTGCATCCTCTATTGTACAAGTACTTGTCAGACTGGTTTTGTTTTGTTGGCAATTGACTGTTCAGTAAAACGTTTATTTTTCCAGCTGTGTTAACTTGCAGTGATGAAGTCTGTTATTTATAAGCAGTCACCGTGATGTGATCCACATATGTGGCCATGTCCTCACTGGTCAGCGTGATGTTATCATGTCCTCACTGGTCACCATGGTGTTACCATATCCTCACTGGTCAGCGTGATGTGATCCACATATGTGGCCATGTCCTCACTGGTCACCGTGATGTGACCATGTCCTCACTGGTCACCATGATGTGACCATGGCCTCACTGGTCACCGTGATGTGATCCACATATGTGGCCATGTCCTCACTGGTCACCGTGATGTGATCCACATATGTGGCCATGTCCTCACTGGTCACCGTGATGTGATCCACATATGTGGCCATGTCCTCACTGGTCACCGTGATGTGATCCACATATGTGGCCATGTCCTCACTGGTCACCGTGATGTGACCATGTCCTCACTGGTCACCGTGATGTGATCCACATATGTGGCCATGTCCTCACTGGTCACTGTGATGTGACCATGTCCTCACTGGTCACCGTGGTGTGACCATGTCCTCACTGGTCACCGTGATGTGATCCACATATGTGGCCATGTCCTCACTGGTCACCGTGATGTGATCCACATATGTGACCATGTCCTCACTGGTCACCGTGATGTGGCCATGTCCTCACTGGTCACCATGATGTGACCATGTCCTCACTGGTCACCATGATGTGACCATGTCCTCACTGGTCACCGTGATGTGATCCACATATGTGACCATGTCCTCACTGGTCACCGTGATGTGGCCATGTCCTCACTGGTCACCATGATGTGACATGTCCCTCACTGGTCACCATGATGTGACCATGTCCTCACTGGTCACCATGATGTGGCCATGTCCTCACTGGTCACTGTGATGTGACCATGTCCTCACTGGTCACTGTGATGTGACCATGTCCTCACTGGTCACCATGATGTGACCATGTCCTCACTGGTCACCATGATGTGACCATGTCCTCACTGGTCACTGTGATGTGACCATGTCCTCACTGGTCACCATGATGTGGCCATGTCCTCACTGGTCAGCGTGATGTGATCCACATATGTGACCATGTTCTCACTGGTCACCATGATGTGACCATGTCCTCACTGGTCACCATGATGTTACCATGGCCTCACTGGTCACCGTGATGTTACTGTAGCCTCTCTGGTCACCATGATGTGACTGTAGCCTCACTGGTCACCATGATGTGACCGTGGCCTCACTGGTCACCGTGATGTGAACATGTCCTCACTGGTCAGCGTGATGTGACCATGTCCTCACTGGTCACCGTGATGCAATCCACATACATGGTAATGGCCTCACTAGTCACCGTGATGTGATCCACATATGTGACCAAGTCCTCACTGGTCACCGTGATTCCTACAGAAATTTCTCCTGAGTAGTCAGTCTCCATTGTGTGTCTGCCTCATGGCGGATGAAGCTAAATGTCGATCCTGTACATGACTAGGCCAAACACTGACGTGGAATCACAGGAATGTGATTGCCGTTACGTCATCCATACATTTCAATCTGTTGTTACATCCCTGCTTTCACTGGTTGCAGGATTTTAACCCTAGAACTGCCAGGATTTGTTTAGTAACACTGGTTACCTCTCCGTTCTTTTTTCCCTGCTCTAGTGGTGGTCACACATTGATTTTCCCACTGTTTCTAGAAAGCAGATCTAGCTTTGAGCTATGGCGGCTCTAATGAAGTAAAATTTTGTCGTAACATTGTAAGCCATTGTAAGTGCTCAGCTGCAAGGTGATGTTTTATTTTTATATCTTTTCCTCCTTTGAGTTTTAATATTTTTCTTGTGGACTTTTATTCTTTTCTTGTGGCATGAGATACATTCTGATGCTGCCAAGGCATTTCGTCACATTGGAAAGCATCCTGTTGCTAACACAAGGTCGAGATTGACTAGTCTGTAGCCACTTTTGTTACAAACAAATATATTCTTACTCACAAGCACTTTATAAATCACTGGCTCTACACCTACTGACCATACACATTTACGTGTCACTTGCATTCACCACCCTAAGTTTATTTAAGACACTCTACAACAAATCTATCATATTTAGACATTTTTGCAACTGATATAACACGTTTTCTAAGATCAGTATTCCCCTCAATTGATAAAAAGTGTGAGATGTTATATGTTCATTGAAGTCTAACATTATTGAGGTGAAGTAACATGAGACTAAAGTGCACTTGTATTGGGCACTTAACTGATTCACTGCCTAACAAAAAAGTGGGTTTGGACCAAACAAAAATTCATGGCAGAAAATGGGAAATAGGGGTATGCCACAATGATGTATAAATGGTTAAAAATGAAGCAGATATATTGTATTATATGTCAAAGTAAAGGAGATTGCACAAGGAACATGACAGTGTTTTTAATTAATTGAGAGGTTAGAAATATTATAACAATGATGATAGGTTTTATAATAACAATTTAAATTAAAATGGTGACAATTACGAAAAATGTCCACTTACCAAGGAGTTATGTCTTATCTGTTAAAGATAATCCTGTTACGTTTGCTGAATAATGATAAATTCACAACTTTTGTCATATCAAAAGAACTGCTCCATAACACCAATAAAACATAATTTAAACATCATATTTTAAAGCACATAATTTTCACACAAAATGGAAAATGTCAGGAACATACGCTGCAGATTTGTGCTGAGAAACAATATATACACTATTTTCTATTTATGTATAATTATTATTCTTTTGTAATTATTTAAAAATACTCCTTAGCTTATTTGTGATAGGCAAAGCAAACTTAGGGACACAAGTGTGGCCCATTAGAGTAAGCATAATTCGACATGTGCCATCATATGTTGATGAACTTTCACTGTTAAGTTTTGTTTTCCATTATGACCGTATGCTAAATAATTTGACTGAATACTACATGTGGTATTAGTTTTAGAATCTTTCACAAAGTCCTTTAAATCAGAATAACTATAATCTAAAATTCTTTAACCCTTTACAGGGCAGACGCTTGTCCGTGTTTTAGCCCTGAACGGGCAAGATTTTTTCAGGTTCGGTAAAATTTCGGGTTGCATTAGTAAAAACATCGCAAATAAGGTGTTAGTCAACCGATTTTAGTTAAATAAACAACACAATGAAGGGAAAAGCATGCAGAATATGTTACTCACGTGATTATTGCCGGTTATCCATATATGAACACAAATATTTACGAAATACAGTTATTGTTTGTGATTTTCAGTCATCTATATGGCAATTTACAAACACATTTTCAGAATCATAATCACTTTCTTTTAAAGTCTGACTCACGACTGCTAATGCAAAGTAACGCTTTTCACTGATATCTAGCTCCGATTAATAGTCAACTTCATGTCCTTTAATGTCACTTAAATTGAACCTAGTGAAATCTCGGCTATCACTTGAAGAACGGCTGAAATCCATTTTGAAAAACAGCGTAAAAACCCCGAAAACTATCAAGCAAAGTCTGTAAAAGTCCGTTCAAATTCATAGTAGGCGCTTGCAAATGGCGGCCACGTTGTCAAGCTATCGGCGAAAGCGGAAGTAGCCGTCAAAAGTATCGGAAAGCCGAGAGATCGCGTTTTTACAATGCATAATAGTATTGGGTGCGTTCGGGCGATCTGCCCGTTTAAGCGATCAGACGGAAATGGCCGTTCCACCCTATAAAGGGTTAAAACTATAATTTTATGAAAATCTATGAGGTCGAGAACCAGAGAGCATTGCCATTTCTGAATTAACAAAAACAAACCACTTACACAATCCATTTGTCCTAAAAAGCAATGAATTCTTGTATGGTACTGTTTGAAGGGCATTTCTTTTCTGTGTGTACATTTTCATTTACCGGGCACTACAAATTGCGGAAAATAATAGAAATGAAAGAAATGACGCAGTGTCAATATTAAGCCGACCTGTCGCCTTGCGGCAGTCAATCGGTAAACTTATATAGTGTGTCCCAACTCCTCTAGCCACTAAAGTATTCACTTCCATGTTATTTCTCCAGCCTCAAGCACACATCATGGCTGGGCTTTTCATAGCTCAATTATGTGCATTTAGAATTCCTTTAAATAGAAGATGCCTTTCAAACTATATACTTGTCAGTCCACCTCTCACTATACCTGACATATGTGCACATAACTTTGTGGACAGTATTGCCAGCTAGATCACTGTCACCCTAGACACTCAAGCATGTAACAAGACAGCACATTTACAAGTGTATTGTCATTATATAGGAAGAGGGTAATTCTGCGATTAACTTTTCCAAATCACTCCCTAATGTGACATTTGAGACATGTGATCACATGTACTGCTAGAGAGTTAAACATGCTTGGGAGTGTTTTTCCCTAACTTGTTCATGTGATTTATGTACATAATTTACACACGTGTAATGTGGATTTAACATGAAATTGTGTGCTGTAAATTGATGCAAATGACCACCCACTTTTTCAGTTCTCCCCTGACAGTTCATCCACCATTCCTCATCATCGACATTACGCACTAGAAATTGCAGAAAACACACAGCCGATCATCGATCATTGTAAGATTAAAAGTTTATCTGTTGGTAAGTTATGTTGAAGGTGATTTGTTGGTTGGTTATGTGTCTTATTATAGTTGATGAGTTGGTTGATTATGTGTATTATTATAGTTAATTTGTTGGTTAGTTATGTATCTTATTATTGTTGATTTGTTGGTTAGTTATGTCTTAGTATAATTGATTTGTTGGTTGGTTATGTCTTATTATAATTGATTTGTTGGTTGGTTATGTATCTTATTATCGTTGATATGATGGTTAGTTATATGTATTATTATAGTTGATTTGTTGGTTGGTTACATTGGCACCTTGCCGTCTTGACAGATGATAGTTTGTTACATTGTGCTTCAAAAAGGCATAATAACTACAACCCAAGGCGGTAGCAAATGTGACTGATAAGGCCAATTCAGGCTTTAAATGTTCGTCCACAGTGGATGCATGTGAACACATGGTCATTTCCACAATCTTGCAACATCTTATGTCTCACACGCTCGGTGTGTGACTTATCTGCAATAATTTTCTCCTTTGTCTTTATTCCATTTCTGATAGTTGCCCTCCATGCAACACGTTCAGCGGCGACTTGCTCCCAATGTGCATTATCAATGCCTGTATCAATCATGTCCCGCACCCACATCTTTGTATCGTAGTAGAGGACGACCCTGAGATCTCCTACCCGTCTGTAATTCACCAAAACAAATGTCCTTTGGTATTCTACCATCATCCATCCTCCTAATGTGTCCTATCCATCTAAGTCTACGAAGACAGCATGGAATATACCTTCACACAACCTGATCTTTCCAATACTTCAGTATTTGTGATTTTGTCCTGCCACTTAATACCAAGTATTCTTCGCAGACACCGCATATGAAAGCTGTTTAAACGTTTCTCTTGGTGAGAGTAAGATGTCCGGGCTTCACTGCCATAAAGAAGAGTAGAGAAGGACAGAGGCTTGGTAGACAAGGACTTTTGTTTTGGCAGTAAGCTTCCTGTTCTCCCAGACTCTTTTTGTTAACCTGCATTGTTCTTGCTGCTTTACCAATCCTGATGTTGATTTCCTGATCTAGGGATAATTTGCTATATTTTTACCTCTGATCCTAGATATGTAAAATGGTCTACTATCTCTAGTTCGGTGTCGTCAATAAGGATTGATGGTACCCATGTGCACCTTGTGACATAATCTGTGTCATCTTTTTGCTAATTGTTAAACCAAATTCAGAACAAGCATTGGAGAATGCAAATAGTAGATGTTGTAATTCTTCCAACTAGTGTTTGGGTATGTTACATCAACACATGTGTGGATAAGTTTACAGTACAGTCCAGTGGCTATGGAGACGAACGAACGAACAAAAATCTTTATTTTTAAAGGGTTAAGAATTGGGCACGCAGGCCCGTCTGACATTCTGCCCTTCTTCACGATTTCCTCTCATACATTCTTTCATTCAACATCACTTATGAAGCAAATTTTTGACAACAAAAGAACAATAGCATTATCACGCATGAAAAATAATCAATAACAAATGACTCACTGAGGCAGTGTTTAACATGGGCATTATAAATACCTAAAGAAGATGTAACGTGCCATTTATATGGGAATGTTTTGTGGCTAGTTGTCGTTTGAGATAATTTACCATTATTATTGTCTTGTTTTGATTTTGTTTATGGGGACATGTAGTCTGTACTGAGGTAGTGTTCAAACAGGTTGCGAATGTATGTATAATGATTGGTGGTGTCTTTGATTTCTTGTGGAAGATTGTTCCACAAGTGAGCGGCAGAGTATGCTAAGCTTGTTTTATATAAGTCTATCCTAGGTTTAGGGACATGAAGTATATTTAGTCACTCGCTATGTCTTGCGTTATATTTAAACAATGGCCAAAGGTAGCTTGGAGCATTTTGAAACAGGATTTTGTGAATTAGTTTGGCCTTATTAAAAAGAAGTCGTTTGTGGAGTGGCATTAGCCGAAGACGTTTATGAAGGTTAGAATTGTCGGTAAGCTTTTCACCATTAATTAAACGCACTGCCCTTTTCTGGAGTGAATATAGGCATTTTGTTATTGATTTGGAGCATCCATCCCAGATTGTGGAGCAATAATCAATATGTATTTGTATATGGGAAGTATAGAATATCTTTCTTGTGCTTTCGTCAAGGACATTTTTAATGTTGGCAACTTGGTATACTTTTTTGGCTATTTGTTTAACGAGACCATGAACATGTGAGTTAAAGGTTAGATTTTGATCTATGATAAGACCCAGTGCCTTGTGCTCAGTTACACTTTCTATAGGCATGCTACCAATGTGCAGTTGTAGAGTTCTCTGCGAGTTTAGCGTGTGAAGTCTTTGCCTGGTTCCTATTAACATAGATTTTGTTTTAGAAATGTTAATTTGCATGCGGTTTGTATGACTCCAGTTAACTACACTATTTATTTCCTGTTGCAATGATAATTCTAGTACATTACGATCAATAGCGTTTGTATATACTGTGCAGTCATCTGCAAATAGATCGCAGGATGACGACAGATATAAGGGAAGATCGTTTATATAAATGGCAAATAACAGAGGGCCAAGATCCCTGAGGTACTCCAATATTAATAGTAATGGCTTGAGATAAAGATTTATTGTGTGATACTATTTGACACAACTGCCAGGCCAGTGTTGTCGGTGTTCTGCCTGTGAAGACACTGCCATGTATGCCGTCTTGTATTTAGCCCATGTATGACGATTGTACAATCACATATTGTTTTATATTTGTGTGTATAGTTGGAGCAGCTGTATGTGTGACCGGGCAGAATGCAGACCCTACAATCAAGAACTGTACCATCAGAGACTGTGAGAATGTTGGCCTGTATGTGACTGATAAAGCAGAGGTCAGCTGGCAGAACTTGTTTCATTCCTTGTTCTTTCACCCTTGGCCATGTTTCAATGATGTCCATGTTTCTCTCACTATTGTCCATGTGTCTGTCACAAATGTCCATGTTTCTCTCACTAGTGTCCATGTGTCTGTCACAAATGTCCATGTTTCTCTCACTATTGTCCATGTGTCTGTCACAAATGTCCATGTTTCTCTCACTATTGTCCATGTGTCTGTCACAAATGTCCATGTGTTTCTTTCACTAGTGTCCATGTGTCTGTCACAAATGTCCATGTTTCTCTCACTAGTGTCCATGTGTCTGTCACAAATGTCCATGTTTCTCTCACTAGTGTCCATGTAACTGTCACAAATGTCCATGTTTCTCTCACTAGTGTCCATGTGTCTGTCACAAATGTCCATGTGTTTCTCACTATTGTCTTTGTGTCTGTCACAAATGTCCATGTGTTTCTCTCACTATTGTCCATGTGTCTGTCACAAATGTCCATGTTTCTCTCACTAGTGTCCATGTGCCTGTCACAAATGTCCATGTGTTTCTCACTATTGTCCTTGTGTCTGTCACAAATGTCCATGTTTCTCTCACTATTGTCCATGTGTCTGTCACAAATGTCCATGTGTTTCTCTCACTAGTGTCCATGTCTGTCACAAATGTCCATGTGTTTCTCACTATTGTCCTTGTGTCTGTCACAAATGTCCATGTGTTTCTCTCACTATTGTCCATGTGTCTGCCACAAATGTCCTTGTTTCTCTCACTAGTGTCCATGTGTCTGTCACAAATGTCCATGTTTCTCTCACTATTGTCCATGTGTCTGTCACAAATGTCCATGTGTCTTTCACAAATGTCCATATGTTTCTCACTATTGTCCATGTGTCTGTCACAAATGTCCATGTTTCTCTAACTATTGTCCATGTGTCTGTCACAAATGTCCATGTGTTCTCTCACTAGTGTCCATGTGTCTGTCACAAATGTCCATGTTTCTCTCACTAGTGTCCATGTGTCTGTCACAAATGTCCATGTTTCTCTCACTATTGTCCATGTGTCTGTCACAAATGTCCATGTTTCTCTCACTAGTGTCCATGTGTCTGTCACAAATGTCCATGTTTCTCTCACTAGTGTCCATGTGTCTGTCACAAATGTCCATGTTTCTCTCACTAGTGTCCATGTGTCTGTCACAAATTGGTTTTGGGTTACGTTAGTTAAAATATCACATAAAAGTTGTTAGTCAACAAATTTTAGTCAAATAAACAGCAAAAGGAAGGGAAAAGCATGCAGAATATTTTACTCACTTGAATAATGATGCTAATCCACACATGAACACAAATATTTACAAAATACAACAAATTGTTTGTGATTGTCAGTCATCTATACGGCAATTTACAAACACATTTTCAGAATCATAATCACTTTCTTTAAAGTCCGACTCACGACTGCTCAAGCAAAGTAACGCTGATCACTGATATCTAGCTCCAATTAATAGTAAATTTCGTGGCTTTCAATGTCACTTAAATTGAACCCAGCGATATCTCCGCTAGCACTTGGCATAAAACCCACAAAAACTATTTTAAAAATCTGTTCAAATTCAAAGTACATGCTTGCAAATGGCGGCCACGTTGTCAAGCTATCGACGAAACCGAAAGTAGACATTCGGAAGTCTCGGAAAGCCAAGAGATCGCGTTTTTACAATGCATAATAGTCACGGGTGCTTTCAAATGTTTTTACCAACCGCAGAGCTGACTGGTTTGTGCAGGAACGGCCCATGGCGAGCGAAATGCCCAATATATTGAAGTGAGGAATTAAAACAGCCATGAGCAGGACGTGACGATTCCCTCGGTAAACCCAGCACCAGAGCGTTATGTGCCGGCTCTGCAATTATGGAAGCCACCCAGGATGGCGGAAAATGCTATGGACTGTCCCTGCCTTCACTTGAGGGATGACCGTGTAGTCTTCGACTGTTCCAACTAGACCAGCTGAGATGTGGACGGTACCACAAAAGTGAGAGTCTCCCAGGATTGCTAACCTGGCCAAAAATGCAAGCTAAAAGTCGGATGTGTTGGCCTGAGGGTTTCGACCCGAGGGTGCCTAACGAGACACACCGCAATCACATCTGAAAAAATCACTCCGGATGAACGCAAAGAAGAAGAAATGTTTTTACCCGTTTGGGGGGTAGAAACGTTCCTGGACGCTTTGCCCACTTAAGGGTTAATGCCCATGTTCTGTCACTAATGTCCATGTTTCTCTCACTAATGTGCTTGCATCTCTCACTAATGTCCATGTTTCTCTCACAAATGTCCATGAATCTCTCACTAATGTCCTTGTATCTCTCACTAATGTCCATGTTTCTCTCACAAATGTCCATGTTTCTCTCACAAATGTCCATGAATCTCTCACTAATGTCCTTGTATCTCTCACTAATGTCCATGTTTCTCTCACAAATGTCCATGTTTCTCTCACAAATGTTCATGTTCCTCTCACGATTATTTCTTGTAGTTGTGCTTTAGTAAAGCTCACAATCTACTTCTCGTTTTTCGGTGATTCATTCATGTTCCTCTCACTAATGTCCATGCTCCTCTCACTAATGTCCATGTTTCTCTCACTAATATCCGTCTTTCTACATGTACATACATGCTCCTTTCTCACTTTCATTCATGGTGTAGGAGATCCACATGTGCATACCCGCTCCATTCTCTGTTTCCTGCACTATTTTAATCCTTTGCAATTTTATGTCTTTATTGATCAGATCACCCAAATTTATCCATCGGTGAAGCAGCTCATATTTCACACCCTCATCTTGTTTGCTGAGCCTGAACAGATTTACGTAACAGACATAAGTGCCCAATCACTTCAGGGTGACATCATCTCTTAAACTGGTCTCTTGCAGTATGGGGGACATGAAAATCAAAGACAACTTTCTGTATGATTGGCTGACACTGACATTTGCAATAACTCATCAGTTTCTCTTTGTGCGTTTCTCGATCCAGCTCTTGTTATTTCTCACCTGGCTGGCCTTCTATGTCCATTGATTTCTTCTGACGTCTCCTGAAAGTGTAGATGACACATCACAAACTATGTCACTTTCTATATCTCCTGAAAGTGTAGATGACACATCACAAACTATGTCACTTTCTATATCTCCTGAAAGTGTAGATGACACATCACAAACTATGTCACTTTCTATATCTCCTGAAAGTGTAGATGACACATCACAAACTATGTCACTTTCTATATCTCCTGAAAGTGTAGATGACACATCACAAACTATGTCACTTTCTATATCTCCTGAAAGTGTAGATGACACATCACAAACTATGTCGCTTTCTATATCTCCTGAAAGTGTAGATGACACATCACAAACTATGTCACTTCTGTGATGGGTTTGTAAATAGATATTTTCCATGTTGTGTCTAGAATCTGGTAGATGTGCCCTGTCATCCTGGCACGGCCATAATGCCAGGGAAGAGACAGTTATCTCCCACAGAAATTCTGCCACCTGGTGCCACCCTGCATGTTGACTGACAGCTGTTACCACACCAGCCATGCAACATTGAATTATCTTCAGCCTATCAATTCAAACTTTGGTTGCCTGATTGCTTTTTTAGTCAGGGATCAAGCATGTCCACACACAGCAGTCCACATCGGACTGATGGAGGTCCCCAGAGGCTGACCTCACCTGTAGACTAGAATGTTATCTCAGTAGATTCTGGTTGTACTCTCTCTCTCTCTCTCTCTCTCTCTCTCTCTCTCTCTCTCTCTCTCTCTCTCTCTCTCTCTCTCTCTCTCTCTCTCTCTCTCTCTCTCTCTCTCTCTCTCGTTCGTGATATCTGTAACCATTGTGAACATGTCTGTCTGGCAGGGTGTCTATGAACACAATGAAATCAGTGGAAATGCCTTAGCAGGTATCTGGGTGAAAAATGGAGCTAA
Source organism: Cepaea nemoralis (assembly GCA_014155875.1). Lineage (NCBI taxonomy): Eukaryota > Metazoa > Mollusca > Gastropoda > Stylommatophora > Helicidae > Cepaea > Cepaea nemoralis. The sequence continues at coordinate 84,358 of JACEFZ010016449.1, read as the reverse complement.
TCCCATCATGAGAAACAACCATATCCATCATGGCCGAGATGTTGGAGTGTTTACTTTTGACAATGGACTGGTGAGTATTTGTCTGTGGTGTTTGACAATGGACTGGTGAGTATTTGTCTGTGGTGTTTGACAATGGGCTGGTGAGTATTTGTCTTTGATGTTTGACAATGGGCTGGTGAGTATTTGTCTGTGGTGTTTGACAATGAACTGGTGAGTATTTGTCTGTGGTGTTTGACAGCTCTGATGCTTCAGGGCACCTGAAGGTGTCACATAACTTCCTGATATATGCATAGCTCAATGAATGGCTAACTTACTTGAGGAGCAGCCACCATCTACATGGTTTGCACAGTAGCAATGGTAACAAGTAGTCTGTCATGGCAACTGCCCATGGGAAATGTTACCACTGAGAAAATCTACCCACAAGATGTGAACAATATTCCAAAATTAACCTCTGATTGGCTGGTAAAAATAAAACTGTTGCCCTAGTGACACCGTTCATAGCTTGCACCATTCAGTATTTTAGCTCACTACACATCAACCTACATTAGCACTTTTTCTGTGGTTTTTGAATCGCGATCGAATAAACATGGACACTGTTATTGCTTTTCCCACCAGCTGTTAAGTTTGTGGTGTGATTCGTTTTCTTCAAGCAGAAGGTCAAAAAGTGGCCGAGATTCATCGTCAGTTGTGTCGTGTGTACGGTGATAACGTTATGAGTGAAAGTTCACGTGAAGAATTGATGCAGGAGATTCAGAGATGGGTGTAAAGATGTGCGTGCTGAGGGTGAACAAGGACCACATTCATGAGCTCTTTCAAAAGTCTACCAAGATGGTGTAGTGGAAAAGCGCCATTTCACAAATTCAGATCTTTCTACAGAATTTCCACAAATGTCTAGGTCTAGTGTGTTTTGAATTGTCACAGTGAGGTTAGGTTACCACAAATTCTCTTCACGGGGGGTACCAAAGCAACTGACTGATGTTCACAAAGCTCAAATAATGGGCTCAGCTTTGAAGTTCCTTCTATACTGCTGGGAATAGGGGGATGCATTTCTCAACAAAATAGTGACTGCGGTTCACTTCATGAATGCGGAGACAAAGGAACAGTCAAAACAGTGGATGCATACTCATAATCCGAACAAACCCAAAAGATTCAAGCAAACATCTTCGCAATGAAAAACGATGGTTACAGTGTTCTGGGACCGCAAGGGCATTTTGTTGTCGGAATTCTTGATACTAGGGACCATAATAACGTCAGAAGTTTAATGTGAAACACTGAAGAAGTTTTGTCTGTCAATCCAAAAACTAAGGGGGGAATGCTCACCAGTGGTGTTATTATCCTGCACGACAACTCACTGCCCCACATTGCTGCTCGCACATAGGCTATACTTGAGCAATAAGTGGGAAATTTATGCCAGCGCGAAACAAGTGCATGTATTCCTTGCCCGTACCAGATTTTGTCTTGATCATTGTAGCCATTTCATCACTATATGAATCACTCCATCATCATCTTCAAACCTTACCCACAGAGTGCATCTTTAAGTGGACCAAACAGATGAAAATCAGAGGCTGCCAAATATGGACTATAGGGTGGATGGAGTGGTACAGTCCAACCAAATTTGGTGATTGTTTCCCGTGTTGCCAGACCTGCGTGAGGGCGTGAAGAATGTCTTAAACCTGAATGGGTACTCCACGGGATTTATAAAGCGCCACTGCCAACAGCCCAAACCAAAACCAGACGAAACTACAGTCCCTAAACTCAAGGTATTCATCCAGCTAACCTTTCGAGGGGATGACGTAATGCAACATCTATAAGACTGGCTCATTACAGCAGTAGGCCGAACATTCTGTGCTGCAACTCCAGTCATTAGGTACTGAGCCACACCGATTCCTATCCCAGCAGTAAAAGAGCCTGTTCCTCTGTACGCTAAAAACAATTGTATTTACTAATTCACATGTAGGTGCCAGTCTACCTACATCGGCAGAACATACCAGCAGTTGAACAAAAGAGTGTCTGAACACATATCTCAATGGATCACAAGATACTACACACGGGCGATGAAAGCCTAGTGGGGCCGACACACCGGAAGCTTCCCGCTTCATCAATTGCTAGGCATATGCTGGAAAGCGGCCATGTGATAGGGACAGGGCCTTTTCACGTGTTGTTTAACACACAAAATGCTCGCTTGTTAAAGTTTGTAGAAGCAATAATGATTAATCTACACAAACCAGTTTTGTGCGAAACAGAAAGACATGTTAGTTTAAAATTACCGTGGCAGACAATTGACATTACTGTGCAAACATGTATATTTCAGCTTGAAAGATTTATCTAGTTACTAGCTGACCCGTCCCGGCTTCGCCCAGACCCTGGCGGCGATCTATCTGTCTGCCTGCCTGCCTACCTCTCTCTATCTATCTATCTATCTGTCTGTCTGTCTGTCTGTCTGCCTGCCTACCCGTCCGTCCGTCCATCTCTCCCTCCGTCTATCCCTCCCTCTCTATCTATCTTTCTCTATCTGTATGTCTGTCTGTCTGACAGCCTGGCTGTCTATCTATCTATCCATCCATCTAGAGGACCCGGCCCGGCTTCGCCCAGCCCCTAGCGGGGATCTATCTATCTATCTATAGATATAGCAATGCTACTAAAAGTTATTTCCCTTGATATAAATTTTCTTAAGTTCCCTTGCTATATATTAATTATAATGTAATTACAAAATTAAATTTTATTAGGTAAATAACTGTTTGTAAACTAACAAACTATGCCAGTTGGCAGCATCGGAATGAGAAGAGCACGTGTGAAAAATTTCATCTCAATCGGATGGACCATTCGTGAACGCATAAATAACATACATACAGACAGACATTGCATTTTATATATATATAGATTTTACTTTACATTGTGTAAATTCTACAGTATGTACCTGATGAGATGCAGCAAAATATGCCAGGCCATAAATTGTGCAATCTATTGTTTGTGTCTTTGTTATTCAAATTCACTACGGGAAAACATTGGCTTGAACAATGTCATTGTTGTAATTAGATGTCATTTCAGAAGTAACAGTAGCAAGAGTATGCTGACAATACACCGAATACTGGGGTACAGTATGCTATGCTGAGATTGAAGCGACTCCCCAAGCAGATATACTGGTACACTATAGTTTGCCAAGATTGAAGTAACATCTCTGAGTGAATGTGTAGGTACACTATGGACTCACCCAGGTGGTTAGACTAAGGTTGGGAAAACTCTCTTTGGGTTGATGGGCAGTGTGTGCAGTACTTATACTGAAACTTAGAGCGTTAATGATGGTGCTACCCGCACTAATTCATACAATTGAATATTATTTGAAATTATAAAATAAATATAGTTGATAGATTATGTATGAGGTTAAGTCGGTCACAAAACAATATATTGCAATTGAGATAGTTGGCTGTTGAACAGTGTGGTTGTACGTCATCAACTAACTGTCAGGCTGTTGAACAGTGTGGTTGTACGTCATCAACTAACTGTCAGGCTGTTGAACAGTGTGGTTGTACGTCAACAACTAACTGTCAGGCTGTTGAACAGTGTGGTTGTACGTCAACAACTAACTGTCAGGCTGTTGAACAGTGTGGTTGTACGTCAACAACTAACTGTCAGGCTGTTGAACAGTGTGGTTGTACGTCAACAACTAACTGTCAGGCTGTTATCCCACTATGATTACTGTGGCATGACATGTGTCCTTGTTAAACTCTTATGTGTGGTGTAGCATATATCCTTGTTAAAATCCATGTGTGGTATGACATATATCCTTGTTAAACTCTATGTGTGGTACGACATATATCCTTGTTAAACTCTATGTGTGGTGTAGCATATATCCTTGTTAAAATCCATGTGTGGTATGACATATATCCTTGTTAAACTCTATGTGTGGTACGACATATATCCTTGTTAAACTCTATGTGTGGTACGACATATATCCTTGTTAAACTCTATGTGTGGTACGACATATATCCTTGTTAAACTCCATGTGTGGTACGACATATATCCTTGTTAAACTCTATGTGTGGTATGACATATATCCTTGTTAAACTCTATGTGTGGTATGACATATATCCTTGTTAAAATCCATGTGTGATGTGATATGCATGCTTGGGAAACTATATGTGTGGTATGACATATATCCTTGTTAAACTCTATGTGTGGTATGACATATATCCTTGTTAAACTCCATGTGTGGTACAACATATATCCTTGTTAAACTCTATGTGTGGTATGACATATATCCTTGTTAAAATCCATGTGTGGTATGACATATATCCTTGTTAAACTCTATGTGTGATGTGATATGCATGCTTGGGAAACTATATGTGTGGTATGACATATATCCTTGTTAAAATCCATGTGTGGTATGACATATATCCTTGTTAAACTCCATGTGTGGTACGACATATATCCTTGTTAAACTCTATGTGTGATGTGACATGCATGCTTGGGAAACTATATGTTTAATGTGACATGTATCTTTGGTATCCTCTGTGTGTTGTGTGACATAGAATGATTATGTCGTCACCAGGGCTACTTTGACAACTGTGATATCCATGACAACCGAATAGCTGGTTTTGAGGTGAAAGCTGGTGCCAACCCAACAGTCATCCATTGTGTTGTCCACCATGGGCAGACAGGAGGCATATATGTCCATGAGAGTGGCAGGGGACAGTTTATTGAGAACAAAATCCATTCTAATAATTTTGCTGGTGTGTGGATAACATCCAACAGTGATCCAACTATCAGGTGAGGCATCCGACTGTGAAGTGAGATATATTTCGGGTGAGACATCCAATAATGTTTAAACTTTCAGCTGAGATATATTTCAAATAAGACATCCAATAATGTTTAAACTTTCAGGTGAGACATTAGGTGAGAAATCCTACTAATCAGGTGAGATCACAGGGGTGATGGAAAAGCTATGTACATTAGTAAGATTGTACCTGAAAATTGGTTTGAACTTATGTGTCATTCTCTGCAAACTTACCCCTCAAGGTGATGCATTTCTGCCACCTCTTCTTCACCAATCTGATGCCCTGATTGTAAGTGTGGGCTAGGAGCCACATCTCCAGTTCAGCTAAAAGGCCCTGACTGTTGGAAAATTGATGTTCGTGAAAAAGAATCTTGATGTTGGTATACTGGAAGATGTCATTCAGTGCAAAGTATGGTAGATGGCACATATGCCATACCTGCACTGCTGGGCAAGGTTGATGGTGCCATGAGCTGACACATTGTTTAAGAGCAGATGAATGTCTATGGACAGCATTCCACATCTTTTGTTTTTGATGAGTTATCTTTCCATCAGGTGAGTTATCTTACCAACAGATGAGTTATCTTACAATCAGATGAGTTATCTTACTAACAGTTGAGTTAGCTTTTAATCAGATGAGTTATCATTTCTTCCTGTCAGTTATCTTACCAACAGGTGAGTTATCCTACAGTGGTTATCTTTCCATAGGATGAGTTATCTTACAATCGTATGAGTTATCTTACCAACAGATGAGTTATCTTACTAACAGATGAGTTATCTTACTAACAGATGAGTTATCTTACTAACAGATGAGTTATCTTACTAACAGATGAGTTATCTTACAATCAGATGAGTTATCTTACCAATAGATGAGTTATCTTACCAATAGATGAGTTATCCTACGTTGGTTATCTTTCCATGGGATGAATTATCTTACAATCAAATGAGTTATCTTACCAACAAATGAGTTATCTTACCAATAGGTGCATTATTTTACCAATAGATGAGTTATCTTACAATCAGATAAGTTATCTTACCAATAGATGAGTTATCTTACCAATAGATGAGTGTCCGTCAGGTCTTAGTCAGATATGACTGAGCTACCGTATGACAGTAGATGGTACTACCTGCTTTCTGTCAGCGCCGAATGTTGGGCGGCGCTTACCAAACCCGACACCCCACATTGTGCCAACGGCTTCGGGCGGAAGAGCGCAATTGGGAGGGTACTAGCCTTATCCTGGTGCGAGGAAATGCAACCCAAAGACAAAATAAGTCATGGCAGGGCAGACCAGGCCCTAAGCCTTGGTTGGCAGCTGGTCTAGGATCGAAGCTCCGACAGGCGGACAGTTAGAGCATTGCTTTGCTGATCCGGCAGCTTCTGCAGCTTGTCTTGTTCCAGATTATAGGTGTCAACTTTCCTCTGTAGTGAACTAGGCAGGCCGAGAGAGGGATCATGCTGCATGGGCAACACATGGTTTCTTTATTTTAGCCCAGGCTTTGTGCTATGGAGAGGCAATAACTCCATCCCTGGTCTTAACCGGTCTCGGAATCAAAGCGAGAGGCAACTGTTACGGGTTATAAGTCCTTGTCAGTTGGCGTAGACATGGGGCGCCACGCGTTGCCTCTGACGGTGGGAGACACCTACAGGTGTCACTGATCAGCTACCGCCCGCCTCAAGCTGGGCAGCCCCCAGCCAATTGGGTGCTGATCCGCCACAGCCTGCCTGCTTCAATGGGTGCTTGGGGCTAGGACAAAATCTGAATCGCAGGCTGTAAAACCAATGCACCAGGTACTAATAAAAAGAATAGAAACCTCAAGCTACGGCTTGCAACCTGGAACGTGAGAACCATGTGTCCAGGATTTTCCACTGACTTGACAAATATTGACGATGTGAGAAAAACGGCTGTGATTGATGCTGAACTCAATCGTCTTAACATTGATATTGCTGGCCTGCAGGAGACTCGCCTCGCTGAGGAAGGGTCACTCAGGGAAAACAATTACACCTTTTTTTGGAAGGGAAGAGGGCAGGCAGAAAAAAGGCAACATGGTGTGGGCTTTGCAGTGAAGAATTCGCTACTGGGAATGATTGATATCCCAGCTGGAGGTAATGAAAGATTATTATCACTGCGCTTGGCAACCTCTTGTGGTTTGCCACCATTCTCACTGCATATGCACCGACACTCGCTTCCTCTGATGATGTGAAGGATACGTTCTATGAGCAGCTAGACTCTGCGATCAAGGCAGTTCCAAAATCCGACTACATTTATATGCTCGGTGATTTCAATGCTCGTGTGGGCAAGGACTCGAGTTCATGGCCAGTGTGCCTTGGAAAATACAACATCGGTCGCATGAATGATAATGGGCAAAGGCTGCTGGAGCATTGCACTAGAAATGACCTATGTATTACAAACTCCTTTTTTAAAACAAAAGAGATGCATAAGGTCACATGGAAACATCCAAGATCCAGCCATTGGCATCAGCTGGACTTCATTATCACACGGAGACAACATCTGAACCATACATCATTAACTCGAAGTTACCACAGTGCTGACTGTGATACAGATCATTCTTTGGTTGTTGCAAGGGTTAGACTGAGACCAAAGAGAATCTACACAGCTAAACACAAGTCTAGCCCCAGGATTAATATTACTAACACTCACGATCCTGGAAAGTGCTTTGAATTTCAACAGCAACTTGAAGACGCTTTCAATGATACATCAGAAAATTGTATAGTAAATGATAAATGGAGTAAACTTAAGGAAACTATTTATAAAACAGCGGTAGGGGTTTACGGCACTGTGGATCATAAGAGGCAGGACTGGTTTGCGGCAAACAGCCAGACACTGCAGCCCTTGATTGATAAAAAGAAGATAGCTCTCTTAAGAAACAAGGAAAGACCAACGCGTAACACTCTGAGTGAGCTGAAGCAAGCGAGGAAGGATGTACAAAAGGCTGCCAGGCAGTGTGCGAATGACTATTGGATCAAGTTATGTGAGTCCATTCAAATCTCAAGTGATAAGGGAAACATCAGAAGCATGTATGAAGGAATAAAGAAAGCCTGTGGTCCAATGATCAAAAGAAGTGCACCGCTGAAAACCTTGACTGGAGAAATCATCACTGATAAGAAACAGCAGATGGATAGATGGGTCGAGCACTATTTAGAGCTTTACTCAAGTGAGACCAAGCTAGCGGATGATGCCCTCAACGCCATAGAGGCCCTGCCAACTCTTGACCACCTGGACACACTTCCCACTATAACAGAAGTTAAGTGTGCTATAAATGAGCTTGCATCTGGCAAGGCTGCAGGTAAGGATGGGATTCCAATAGAGGTAATCAGGAGTGGGCAAGACACACTCGCTCTACAGATCCACCAGCTAATAGAGCTATGCTGGCGAGAAGGACAAGTCCCACAGGATTTCAAAGATTCAAACATCATAATGCTGTACAAGAACAAAGGAGATCGGAGCGACTGTAACAACTATAGGGGTATCTCACTTCTGTGTATTGTTGGGAAAGTATTTGCCAGAATTGTCCTGCACAGACTTCAAGTCCTGGGAGATCAAGTCTACCCCGAATCACAGTGCGGCTTCCGTCAGAACCGGTCTACAATTGATATGATATTCTCATTGCGACAGATGCAAGAAAAATGCCGGGAACAAAATCAGCCACTGTTTATTGCCTTCATCGACCTCACAAAGGCATTCGATTTGGTCAGTCGTGAGGGTCTGTTCAAAGCACTAAAGAAGATTGGCTGCCCACCAACTCTTCTGTCCATTGTGGAATCGTTCCACACAGGCATGAAGGGTATAATCAAGTTTGATGGCTCAACTTCAGAAGAGTTTGAAATCAAGAGTGGAGTTAAGCAAGGTTGTGTACTAGCCCCCACCCTCTTTGGGATATACTTTTCACTTCTGCTGAAATATGCCTTTCGTGATCAGGATGACGGTATATACATTCACTCACGCTCAGATGGTGGCCTCTATAATGCTCAGAGATTGAAGGCCAAGACCAAAATTAGCAGGGTACTTATCAGAGAGTTGCTTTTTGCGGATGATGCTGCGATTACGACCCACTCTGAGGAAGAATTACAACATCTACTATCATCATTCTCCAATGCTTGTTCTGAATTTGGTTTAACAATTAACAAAAAGAAGACACAGATTATGTCACAAGGTGCACATGATGTACCATCAATCTTTATTGACGACGCCGAACTGGAGATAGTAGACCATTTTACATATCTAGGATCAGAGGTAAATAGCAAATTATCCCTCGATCAGGAAATCAACATCAGGATTGGCAAGGCAGCAACAACAATGAACATGTTAGCAAAAAGAGTCTGGGAGAACAGGAAGCTTACTGCCAAAACAAAAGTCCTCGTCTACCAAGCCTGTGTCCTTAGTACTCTTCTTTATGGCAATAAAACCTGGACAACTTACTCACGCCAAGAGAAACGTTTAAACAGCTTTCATATGCGGTGTCTGCGAAGAATACTTGGTATTAAGTGGCAAGACAAAATCACAAATACTGAAGTATTGGAAAGATCAGGTTGTGTGACGGTGTATTCCATGCTCAGTCTTCGTAGACTTAGATGGATAGGACACGTTAGGAGGATGGATGATGGTAGAATACCAAAGGACATCTTTTTTGTTGAATTACAGATGGGTAGGAGATCTCAGGGTCGGCCTCTACTACGATACAAAGATGTGTGTAAGCGGGACATGATTGATATAGGCATTGATAATGCACAATGGGAACACGTCGCCGCTGAACGTGTTGCATGGAGGGCAACTATCAGAAATGGAATAAGGACAAAGGAGAAAATGATTGCAGATAAAGCACACACAGAGCGTGAGAGACGTAAGATGGTGCAATATGGTGGAAATGACCATGTTTTCACATGCACCTACTGTGGGCAAACATTTGCAGCAAGAATTGGCCTTACCAGCCACACTCGCCACCGCCATGGATCGTAGTTATTAAGCCTTTTTGAAGCACAATGTACCAAACTATCGTCTGTCAAGACGGAAAGGTGCCAATGAATGAGATGAGTTATCCTACATTGGTTATCTTTCCATGGGATGAATTAACTTACAATCAAATGAGTTATCTTACCAACAAATGAGTTATCTTACCAATAGATGCATTATTTTACCAATAGATGAGTAATCTTACAATCAGATGCGTTATCTTACAATCAGATGCGTTATCTTACAATCAGTTGAGTTATCTTATCATCAGATGAGTTATACTGTTCAAAAAAAGAAACACAACATTTTTGGTGTTACTTTTATACAAGATATTCGCTGATTGGACATCAGTCAACCTATCGACTGTGTTCATCCGGTCATTAACTTCTCTTGGTTACCTGAATTGTACTCACCTCATGATTTGTGAGGTCATGAAAGAGGTCAAGGTGAAAACAATATTCTTGACAATAACTCGTGACAGGTTCATGATAATCCCGTGACACTTACTGAACACAAAACTCTGACCATATTATTGAATGCCTATAAAAGAGTGACGCTCCTCGCATAAATTCTGTTGAAAGCTCAATGCGCAAGTATGGCTCATCTCACTACAGAACGACTCATCATCATTGGACGTTTATAGGCTGAACAGTCACAAAATGCAGTAGCCAGAGAATTTAATGTGGTTAGAAGCACCATTAGTTGCCTTTGGAGGCGATTTCAAGAAACTGACTCTGTGGCAGACCGGCTGCACCATGGAAGACCCAGAATCACAACTGCTGCTGAAGACCGCTTCATACGGCTGCGTCACCTTAGGAATCGATTTGCATCTGCGTCCTCCACAGTCCAGTCAATGCCAGGAGTTCATCGAATTTCAGATGAAACGGTTAGGAACCGGCTGCATGACGCTGATCTTTGGGCTAGAAGATCCTGTTCTTACGGACAGGCATCGCCAGAACCGACTGCAGTGGGCGAATCAGCTTTGTCAATAAAATGTTGGTACAAGTTTGCAATTGAAACTGCAATAATTTTGTATTTCTTTTTTTTTTTAACAGTGTATCTTACAATCAGATGAGTTATTTTACCAATATATTGGTTATCTTACCAATAGATGAGTTATCATACCAATAGATGAGTTATCTTATCAACAGATGTAAGGTAAGATTAGATTTATCTTATGAAAAGCCCTTTGATAGCATTGATAGAAAATCGCTTTGAACATTGTTGAGGTGCTATGAAATCCCACAGAAAATCATTAACTTAATTAAGGGCAGCATGTAAAGACAAGAGCTGCACAGATTTTTGCGAGGAAAAACTAACAGATACATTTGAAATAGTAGCAGTGGTGTGAGGCCTGTATTTTTGTTATTGACTACAGACTGGATTGTGAAGATGGCAATAAGCGTAGCCAGAATGGCATTCACAGGACTCAAACCAAGCAACTTGATGATCTGCTCTCTGGTGATGGCAGTTTCCTGCTGTCCCACACCTGAAATAAGTTGATTATCTGGTCTCTGGTTATTGCAGTTTCCTGCTGTCCCACACCTGAAATAAGTTGATGATCTGGTGATGGCAGTTTCCTGCAGTCCCACACCTGAAATAGGTTGATGATCTGATCTCCGGTTATTGCAGTTTCCTGCAGTCCCACACCTGAAATAAGCTGATGATCTGGTCTCTGGTTATTGCAGTTTCTTACTGTCCCACACCTGAAATAAGTCGATGATCTGGTCTCTTATTGCAGTTTCCTGCAGTCCCACACCTGAAATAAGTTGATGTTCTGGTCTCTGGTTATTGCAGTTTCCTGCAGTCCCACACCTGAAATAAGTCGATGATCTGGTCTCTGGTTATTGCAGTTTCCTGCAGTCCCACACCTGAAATAAGTTGATGATCTGGTCTCTGGTTATTGCAGTTTCCTGCAGTCCCACACCTGAAATAAGTTGATGATCTGGTGATGGCAGTTTCCTGCAGTCCCACATCTGAAATAAGTTGATGATCTTGTGATGGCAGTTTCCTGCAGTCCTACACCTGAAATAAGTTAATGATCTGGTGATGGTAGTTTCCTGCAGTCCCACGCCTGAAATAAGTTGCAAGATGATATATTCCTGTATGTTATTGTCTTTCATTGTTAACTGGTGTGTCTTTATGTTATTTGCTTGTAGAGATATATAGGTGGTTTGGTACATTATGGTGTTTAATAGTTAACTGGTATGTTTCAGGAAAAATGAAATCTACAATGGACAGCAGGGTGGTGTGTATATATTTGGTGATGGTAGAGGATTGATAGAACACAATAATATTTATGGTGAGTCCAAGACATGTTATATAGTTTACATATTGAATATTTTACACACACAGGATTAACTATGAGTTAACTCACTCCTGTCTTCAGTTGTGGGTGTCGGATCAAATCCCTGCACTCCAGATGCAGGTGAGAACACTTGGGACAAATGCCTCTTGTTAATAACAAACATCTCTGGATACTCAGGTAAATGGCCCAGGATTGTCTGATCAAACAAGTATGTGGAGCTGTACTGGTATTCCTGAAGCAGACGAGAGCTGTTTGGTTATCTAGAGAACATTTATGCTGAAGTTACCAGATAGGGCAGGTTACCGCTTGAAGCATTGGACAAAGGTTAGTGGCCCTTGAAATGTTCACATTAGAACTGGGCAAACAAAGAGAACCAAAAGGCAATAGTAGAAATGAAATCTTGATTTGATTTTAATTGAAGCTAAACTCACAATTACCAGAAGCCAGGCATCGTGGAACAGAGCTGGTCACCTCATGTCAACTAGCAGTCAGCAGGTAGACAATCAGGATTGGGCTTGAGAGCATAAATTGTTATCTCAGAGTAACATTTCAACTAGCAGTCAGCAGTTAGACAATCAGGATTGGGCTTGAGAGCATAAATTGTTATCTCAGAGTAACATTTCAACTAGCCGTCAGCAGTTAGACGTTCATGAATGGGTTTGTGAACATAAATTAGTATCTCAGAGTAACATTTCATCTAGCAGTTAGACATTCAGGATTGGGTTTGAGAACATAAATTATTATCTCACAGTAACATTTCAACTATCAGTTAGACATTCAGGATTGGGTTTAAGAACATAAATTATTATCTCATAGTAACATTTCAACTAGCAGTCGGCAGTTAGACATTCAGGACTGGGTTTGAGAACATAAATTATCTCACAGTAACATTTCAACTAGCAGTCAGCAGTCAGACATTCAGGACTGGGTTTGAGAACATAAATTATTATCTCAGAGTAATATTTCAACTAGCAGTCAGCAGTCAGACATTCAGGACTGGGTTTGAGAACATAAATTATTATCTCAGAGTAACATTTCAACTAGCAGTCAGCAGTCAGACATTCATGACTGAGTTTGAGAACTTAAATTATTATCTCACAGTAACATTTCAACTAACAGTCGGCAGTTAGACATTCAGGATTGGGTTTGAGAACATAAATTATCTCACAGTAACATTTCAACTAGCAGTCAGCAGTTAGACATTCAGGACTGGGTTTGAGAACATATATTATCTCACAGTAACATTTCAACTAGCAGTCAGCAGTTAGACATTCAGGACTGGGTTGTAGAACATAAATTATTATCTCACAGTAACATTTCAACTAGCAGTCGGCAGTTAGACATTCAGGACTGGGTTTGAGAACATAAATTATTATCTCAGAGGCTGACACCAAATTTGCCCTCCTATAGATCCTCGTTAAAGGGTTTAAAGTGTACTCATTCCAATTACGGGGCCTCCCTCCTATAGATCCTCGTTAAAGGGTTTAAAGTGTACTCATTCCAATTACGGGGCCTCGATAGAGTCCCTTATTGTTATTTTTTGTCACTACCTCCCCGTGCCAGGAGTTAATTGCACGCCTGCTGCCTTCCTTGGATGTGGTAGCCGTTTCTCATGCTCCCTCTCCAGAATCGAACCCTGATTCCCCGTTACCCGTTACAAACATGGTAGGCATGTCACGTACCGCAAACAAACATATAAACTTTATTTTCAAAGGGTTAAGAATTGGGCACGCAGGCCCGTCTAACATTCTACCCATTCCGCCGGCATGTAACACCATGCAATCAGTACAAAGTTATCCAGAGTCACCAGTGGGAACGCCGCGCCCCGCGAAGGGCAAGAACAATTGGTTTTGAACTAATAAAAGCGCTCTTTCCGCGAGGGTCAGAGGTTGGTAAGCAAGTATTAGGTCTAGCATTGCCATAGTTATCCAAGTAGGAACCTCAACTGATTTAATGAGCCATTCACGGTTTCACCGTGAGACAGTGTGAACTTAGACATGCATGGCTTAATCTTTGAGACAAGCATATGACTACTGGCAGGAGCAACCAGATATCTATCATGCAGACGGACTAATGCACACACAGGCCAAGAGTAGCGATCGCTCAGCGCACTCCCTCAGTATTGATTGATTGATTTAGGAACCAACATCACAGCATTCAGGGCATTCCCATAAGCGCTCCGTCCCCATCCTCAGCAGCCAGCGAAGAGTTCCAACACTAATAGTACCAGTAGCAATCTGATTATATGTCCGTCTCGCCTTTCCTCTGAGCTTCGATTGTCGGCCAGATCCCCTCGTCACCCCTCGCTGTCGCATTCTTGCCAGACCATGGTGATACATTTGCTCCTCCGAGGTGTACACGTGCTCCCACAAGGCCGCAACCACGTCTTCCTTATCATGCATCAATACTCCACCAAGTTTTGCAGAGCCAGCCAATCTGTCCGCCTGTTCATTCCCCAGCACACCAGCATGCCCCGGAGAAAAGATCCAGACGATGCTTGTCACCCGTGACTTCCGAAGCGAAGCAAGCCACTCTGCACGAAGCTTGCCTGTCCTCACCCTACTCAGCATGCTTTCTGAGTCAGTTACAATCACGATGTGTGTGTGTATCATATTCTCCATCCAGCGGAAAGCTGCACTGACCGCCTCCACCTCCATTCTTAAGCTAAATTTTGTGGTATCATATGCCAGGCTCTCCTGCACCAAACGGCGACCATTAGCTTTTGCTAAGAACCCCCAGGCACTTCTCCTGCCTCTCAACACCGAACCATCTGTGTATATAATCACATCACCCGGGCGAGCATTATCTTGAATTAGTTGCTGGATTTCCACTTCTCTGCTGGCCACTCCCTGCACTCCCGGCTCAATGTGATTATAACTTTGCACAAGTCTGACGGCTCCGCTGGCACTCCGACCCACTCCTCTCATCGCCTAATGTTCTCCAAGATGCACACCTGTCTGATCGTATTCTCTGCCTGAGCCATCCCTCAGTATCTGGTGATACATGCAAAAAGTATCTCAGTTATCTCTGACAGATGATCACTTGTATGTTCTGTATATAGACAGTGTCTCAGTTATCTCTGGCAGATGATCACTTGTGTGTTCTGTATATAGACAGTGTCTCAGTTATCTCTGATGGATGATCACGTGTGATCTATATATAGACAGTGTCTCAGTTATCTCTGACAGGTGATCACTTGTGTGTTGTACATGTAGACAGTGTCTCAGTTATCTCTGACAGATGATCACTTGTGTGTTCTATATATAGACAGTGTCTCAGTTATCTCTGACAGATAAGTGTGTGTTCTATATATAGACAGTGTCTCAGTTATCTCTTACAGATGATCACTTGTGTGTTCCACGTGTAGACAGTGTCTGTTATCTCTGACAGGTGATCACTTGTGTGTTCTATATATAGACAGTGTCTCAGTTATCTCTGACAGGTGATCACTTGTGTGTTGTACATGTAGACAGTGTCTCAGTTATCTCTGACAAATGATCACTTGTGTGTTCTGTATTTAGACAGTGTCTCAATTTTCTCTGACAAATGATCACTTGTGTGTTCTGTATATAGACAGTGTCTCAGTTATCTCTGACAGATGATCACTTGTGTGTTCTATATATAGACAGTGTCTCAGTTATCTCTGACAGGTAAGTGTGTGTTCTATATATAGACAGTGTCTCAGTTATCTCTGACAGATGATCACTTGTGTGTTCTATATATAGACAGTGTCTCAGTTATCTCTGACAGATACGTGTGTGTTCCACATGTAGACAGTGTCTCAGTTATCTGCGAATGCTGATCTCTTGCTTGTTTGACTCTCTGTTGCAGGAAATGCTTTAGCAGGAATTCAAATCCGGACCAACAGTAACCCAATAGTCAGACACAACAAGATCCACCATGGCCAGCATGTAGGTGTATATGTGGTAAGACTGCTGCATGTTCTCCACTATCTTCACTTATGGTGATCAAGATCCACCATGGCCAGTATGTAGGTGTATATGTGGTAAGACTGCTGCATGTTCTCCACTATCTTCACTTATGGTGATCAAGATCCACCATGGCCAGTATGTAGGTGTATATGTGGTAAGACTGCTGCATGTTCTCCACTATCTTCACTTATGGTGATCAAGATCCACCATGGCCAGTATGTAGGTGTATATGTGGTAAGACTGCTGCATGTTCTCCACTATCTTCACTTATGGTGATCAAGATCCACCATGGCCAGTATGTAGGTGTATATGTGGTAAGACTGCTGCATGTTCTCCACTATCTTCACTTATGGTGATCAAGATCCACCATGGCCAGTATGTAGGTGTATATGTGGTAAGACTGCTGCATGTTCTCCACTATCTTCACTTATGGTGATCAAGATCCACCATGGCCAGTATGTAGGTGTATATGTGGTAAGACTGCTGCATGTTCTCCACTATCTTCACTTATGGTGATCAAGATCCACCATGGCCAGTATGTAGGTGTATATGTGGTAAGACTGCTGCATGTTCTCCACTATCTTCACTTATGGTGATCAAGATCCACCATGGCCAGCATGTAGGTGTATATGTGGTAAGGCACATCTCTTTGTTGCTGCATGTTCTCCGGTATCTTCACTTATGTTATTGCAGATGTAAGTTGAGTGGGGAAATATATATCCCCAAGTATTGGTTGCTGACTACTAAAAGAAAACCAGAAATGGCTCGCAAGACTCCTTAGTGGACTGGATCAGACAGATCTAAGGGATCAAGTAATGTTTTCAGGTAGAAGACCAAGAGAGCACGGGAAAGGCATTGCTGTCAGAGAGGAGAATGCTCACTCTTTTACTAACTGAAGACAAGTATTCTTCCTGCCACACAGCTTTCCTGATCTGCAGCCCCCAGATAGCGTTGTAGCACTATCACACTAATATGTAACACAATTACACACCCGTAAATATGATAAAGTAAGACAGCAACTCTTCATAAAAAGTTAAAAGAAGAATTATAATGGATGATTGGGATGATATGAAAGATGGTTATATCATGACACAACACATAGGTTCTGGCCTTACAGAATGGGTGGAATATTTGTATGTCTTCGTTTCTTATTGGATGTCGTTGGCAATTGGCGTGGTATCTAAAGTTAGTATGTGTATACTTAGCTTTGTTGTAAGGCAGTTCTTGGTGGAACAGTTGAGCTCTGGTTAGTCAGTGGCTGATACAAGGTCTTCACTCTTTGCTGCTGTAGAAAGGTGAGATCCTTCAGCTTTCATTATATTCCTGTTGATTGCATGCCAAACGTAGGTATAACATAGAGGCACAAACCACCATCCTGTCTCCAGGATTGCACTATAATCCTGAATGTAAGAATTAAAGTCACCACATGCACTAAAACTCACTCAGAGTCAATCATCAACTGACTCAGAGTCGAAGAAGTCCTTGGTTTTTAAATCCAGGGATAAGTCAATTATCACAGGTATGCAGTATTCTCCCGCCCTACACTGGGGGGAAAGAAAACATTTCCTATCTGCACAGACATTCCTTTCAGGTAGGTTTAAAGATTGCTGAATTAACCTTGGTTCACCCCAGTGTGTGATGGAATGTTGCGAGAGGTACTTCAATATTGTCGTTGTGAGAATGGGCACACATAGTATTATTTGGCACTCACAGAAGAAGAAGAAGAAGGAAATAGAGATTAGAAGACGCACTAGACAACATAAAATTTGAAAGCTATAATAGTTACCAACCGGGATCGAACCTGTCGCCTCCAAATGACAACGGCGCCTCGCTGCAGGAACAAGTGTACTTCGACGCACGACCAACTAGACACTCATTATTTGCCAGCTGGTCTACAATATCTGACAAGTTCTATTGTGGATCTCTTCTGGTATCAGATGTGGGGTTTTAATGCCAGAAAATAGAAGAGCTCAGACAAGTTATGCGTCTCTTCTGGTATCAGATGCGGGATTTTAATGCCAGAAAATAGAAGAGCTCAGACAAGTTGAGCGTCTCTTCTGGTATCAGATGTGGGGTTTTAATGCCAGAAAATAGAAGAGCTCAGATAAGTTGTGTGTCTCTTCTGGTGTCAGATATGGGATTTTAATGCCAGAAAATAGAAGAGCTCAGACAAGTTGTGGATCTCTTCTGGTGTCAGATATGGGATTTTAATGCCAGAAAATAGAAGAGCTCAGACAAGTTCACATGAGTTAGTGACAGCAGTCACCCTGGCAACACATGGATATGCTCATAAACAAAAATTCCCCCAGGATCCGTCGAGGGATGAGGAGGAATGATGGTTCCAGTAATGTCCCCATGGTAACAATATGGAACGCCACATGGTCTTTGAACTTGACCTCATGTCTCGGGCTGGCTGTGTGTCTGTGGTAAAAGCTTCACCATGCAACAGGCAATGCACATTTATGCTGGACTTTAGAAGTCCACCACAGGGTGGTCAACAGCATACTGCCACTAGTGTGACATGAGAGTGGATAGAGATCTCAGCCAGGGCAAACTCCACAAAGCTGAGACAGGAGAGTGGATAGAGATCTCAGCCAGGGCGAACTCCACAAAGCTGAGACAGGAGAGTGGATAGAGATCTCAGCCAGGGTGAACTCCACAAAGCTGAGACAGGAGAGTGGATAGAGATCTCAGCCAGGGCAAACTCCACAAAGCTGAGACAGGAGAGTGGATAGAGATCTCAGCCAGGGCGAACTCCACAAAGCTGAGACAGGAGAGTGGATAGAGATCTCAGCCAGGGCGAACTCCACAAAGCTGAGACAGGAGAGTGGATAGAGATCTCAGCCAGGGCGAACTCCACAAAGCTGAGACAGGAGAGTGGATAGAGATCTCAGCCAGGGTGAACTCCACAAAGCTGAGACAGGAGAGTGGATAGAGATCTCAGCCAGGGTGAACTCCACAAAGCTGAGACAGGAGAGTGGATAGAGATCTCAGCCAGGGCAAACTCCACAAAGCTGAGACAGGAGAGTGGATAGACGATCTCAGCCAGGGTGAACTCCACAAAGCTGAGACAGGAGAGTGGATAGGCGATCTCAGCCAGGGTGAACTCCACAAAGCTGAGACAGGAGAGTGGATAGAGATCTCAGCCAGGGCAAACTCCACAAAGCTGAGACAGGAGAGTGGATAGAGATCTCAGCCAGGGCAAACTCCACAAAGCTGAGACAGGAGAGTGGATAGAGATCTCAGCCAGGGCAAACTCCACAAAGCTGAGACAGGAGAGTGGATAGAGATCTCAGCCAGGGCGAACTCCACAAAGCTGAGACAGGAGAGTGGATAGGCGATCTCAGCCAGGGTGAACTCCACAAAGCTGAGACATGAGAGTGGATAGAGATCTCAGCCAGGGCAAACTCCACAAAGCTGAGACAGGAGAGTGGATAGAGATCTCAGCTAGGGCAAACTCCACAAAGCTGAGACAGGAGAGTGGATAGGCGATCTCAGCCAGGGTGAACTCCACAAAGCTGAGAATATTCCAGTTGATCGTCCTAGCAATGCACTGTGCATCTTAATGATGGTCCATGCGTGCAGATCAAGTTCCTATCCGCTTGTGAAAGGGAGGCATGGCGAAGACTAGAGAACACACTGTTCCACACATTAGGTGCGAATTGGAAGACACACCACTAAATGAGAAAATAAAGAGGTTTGGAGAGATCATATGCCTTCAGTGGCTGCATCAGGCCCAAGAAATCAAGAAGCCTGTCGATCCTGAACTGGCAGGGTGGTGGCAACTGCATTCAAGGTAGCCAACCACGTGATCCCCAATGTAATGGAGGAAACTGTCAAAAGTCTCAGCCGAGAACAATTCCTTGCTGACGGACAAGAACACAGTACAACACATACGCGAGAAATAGAAAATGGTATGAGGGCCATCAATAAAAGCAGACTAATAAGGAAATTTAAGATAGAGATTGTGAATGTATGACTGATGAATGTAAGATGGAGATGGTGACTGCGAGAAAGAGTTTTTGAATGTAGACTGATGAATGTAAGATAGAGATGATAAATGTATGGCTGATGAATATAAGATAGAGATAGTGAATGTATGACTGATGAATGTGAGATAGAGATGGTGAATGTATGACTGATGAATGTGAGATAGAGATGGTGAATGTATGACTGATGAATGTGAGATAGAGAT
The DNA here is from genome assembly GCA_014155875.1 of Cepaea nemoralis. Lineage (NCBI taxonomy): Eukaryota > Metazoa > Mollusca > Gastropoda > Stylommatophora > Helicidae > Cepaea > Cepaea nemoralis. The sequence continues at coordinate 64,182 of JACEFZ010016449.1, read as the reverse complement.
GGTGAATGTATGACTGATGAATGTGAGACAGATGGTGAATGTATGACTGATGAGTGTGAGATAGAGATGGTGAATGTATGACTGATGAATTTGAGATAGAGATGGTGAATGTATGGCTGATGAATGTAAGATAGAGATGGTGAATGTATGACTGAATGTAAGATAGAGATGGTGAATGTATGACTGATGAATGTGAGATAGAGATGGTGAATGTATGACTGACGAATGTGAGATAGAGATGGTGAATGTATGACTGATGAATGTAAGATAGAGATGGGGAATGTATGACTGATGAATATGAGATACAGAGGGTCAGTATATGATTTATGAATGTAAGATACAGATGATGAATGTGTGACAGATGAATGTAAGATAGAGTTGGTGAATGTATGTTTGGTAAGTGTGTGATAGAGATGGTGAATGTATGACTGATGAATGTGAGATACAGATGGTGAATGTATGGATTGATGAATGTGTGATACAGATGGTGAATCTATTATTGATGAAGCTGAGATACAGATGGTGAATGTATGGATTGATGAATGTGTGATACAGATGGTGAATCTATTATTGATGAAGCTGAGATACAAATGGTGAATGTACGGATTGATGAATGTGTGATAGAGATAGTGAATGTATGACTGATGAATGTGAGATAGAGATGGTGAATGTTTGGATTGATGAATGTGTGATACAGATGGTGAATGTATGGATTGATGAATGTGTGATACAGATGGTGAATGTATGGATTGATGAATGTGTGATACATATAGTGAATGTATGACTGATGAATGTGAGATACAGATGGTGAATGTATGGATTGATGAATGTGTGATACAGGTGGTGAATCTGTTATTGATGAAGCTGAGATACAGATGGTGATTGGATCAATGTGTGATTTAGATGGTGAATGTATGAATGTTCTTCCTAAATCAGTGACCCATCTTATACCCAGAGTATTTGAGGTCAACTCGTGTGGTGGTATCCAGCACTGAGATGATATGAATGGCAGAATGTCTGACTGATATGCTGTCACCAACTGCTGGCATGTGACAACTGTGTGTATGTGTTTCAGCATGAGAAAGGGAAAGGGCTGATAGAAGAGAATGAAGTCTACTCCAACACACTGGCCGGCGTGTGGATCACTACAGGAAGCACACCGGTTCTCAGAAGGAACAGAATTCACAGTGGCAAGCAGGTCAGTAGCTTTCACCAAGATATCTTCTCCTGTCAGGTTATAGTTACCTGACCGCAGCTTATACTTTCTTCTACTCTGAAATATTGTTTGTAGCATCAAGTTTCTCCTAAATGTAAATTGTGTTTGGCTCTCATCTGCTGGTGTCTTGGTTGTAACATGACATATCTCTCTTGTGTGTGTTAGTTGTAACATCATTTATCTCACTCTTCTGTCTTGGTTGTAACACCACTTGTCTCTCTCTTGTATCTTTGTTGTAACTTCATTTGTCTTGCTCTTGTGTCTTTGTTGTAACACCACTTATCTCTCTTTTGTATCTTTGTTGTAACTTCATTTGTCTCGCTCTTGTGTCTTTGTTGTAACTTCATTTGTCTCGCTCTTGTGTCTTTGTTGTAACTTCATTTGTCTTGCTCTTGTGTCTTTGTTGTAACTTCATTTGTCTCGCTCTTGTGTCTTTGTTGTAACTTCATTTGTCTCGCTCTTGTGTCTTTGTTGTAACTTCATTTGTCTTGCTCTTGTCTCTTTGTTGTAACACCACTTATCTCTCTTTTGTATCTTTGTTGTAACTTCATTTGTCTAACTCTTGTGTCTTTGTTGTATCTTCATTTGTCTAGCTCTTCTGTCTTGGTTGTATCACCACTTATCTCTCTCTTGTGTCTTTGTTGCAACTGCATTTGTCTCGCTCTTGTGTCTTTATTGTAACTTCATTTCAAAACAATGTTTTCCAGTAGTGAATTTGAATAACAAAGACACAAACAATAGATTTGCACAATTTATTGCCTGGCATATTTTGCTGCATCTCGTCAGGTACATACTGCAGAATTCACACAACATAAAGTGCCACTGCCAACAGCCCAAACCAAAACCAGATGCAACTACAGTCCCTAAACTCAAGGTATTCATCCAGCTAACCTTTCGAGGGGATGACGTAATGCAACGTCTACAAGAGCGGCTCATTACAGCAGTCAGCCGAACATTCTGTGCTGCAACTTCAGTTATTAGGTACAGAACCACACCGATTCCCACCCCAGCAGTAAAGGAGCCTGTTCCTCAGTACGCCAAAAACAATTGCATTTACCAGTTCACATGTAGGTGCCAGTCTACCTACATTGGCAGAACAGAGCGGCAGTTGAACAAAAGAGTTGCTGAACACATACCTCAATGGATTGGCAAGATACTACACACAGGCGATGGGAGCCTAGTGGGGCCGACACACCGGAAGCTTCCTGCTTCATCATGTGCTGGAAAGTGGCCATGTGATGGTTAGAGACAGTGCCTTTCGTGTGTTGTTCAACACACAAAATACCCGCTTGTTAAAGTTTGCAGAAGCCATAATGATTAATCTACTCAAGCCAGTTTTGTGCAAACAGAAAGACATGTTAGTCAGTTTAAAATTATCCTCCGAAGTCGGAGAGTGTCTGCCTGTACGTCGAGGAACCACCAGACTGCACACCAATAAGCCAGACATGGGACAACGAATACTCGCACAAATCTCAGGTCCTGTATGACATCACACTGATGTTGGACAACAGGATGTCTTCATCCAACATACAGGACTTCACGCTGGAGTTCACAGCCAGCGAACACAAGCAAGCAAGTTTAAAATTACAGTAGTAGACAATTGACATTACTGTGCGAACATGTGTATATTTCAGCTTGAAGGATTTATCTAGCTATTTCACTTTATGTTGTGTGAATTCTGCAGTATGTACCTGATGAGATACAGCGAAATATGCCAGGCAATAAATCATGCAATCTATTGTTTGTAGCTTATTTGTCTAGCTCTTGTGTCTTTGTTGTAACTTCATTTTTCTCGCTCTTGTGTCTTTGTTGTAACTTCAATTGTCTCGCTCTTGTGTCTTTGTTGTAACTTCATTTTTCTAGCTCTTGTGTCTTGGTTATAACATCACTTGTCTCTCTCTTGTGTTTTTTGTAACACCACTTATCTCTCTCTTGTGTCTTGGTTGTAACATCACTTACCTTGCTCTTGTCTCGTTGTAACTTCATTTGTCTCTCTCTTGTGTCTTCATTGTAACTTCGTCTCTCTCTCTTTCTCTTGTGTCTTTTTTCTTACTTCATCTGCCTCTCTCTTGTGCCTTTGTTGTAACTTTGTTTGTCTCGGTCTTGTGTCTTTGTTGTAACATCACTTGTCTAGATTTTGTCTTTGTTGTAACATCATTTGTCTAGCTCTTGTGTCTTTGTTGTAACTTTGTTTGTCTCGGTCTTGTGTCTTTGTTGTAACATCACTTGTCTAGATTTTGTCTTTGTTGTAACGTCATTTGTCTAGCTCTTGTGTCTTTGTTGTAACTTCATTTATCTCTCTTTTTTGTCTTTGTTGTAACTTCATTTATCTCTCTCTCTCTCTCTTGTGTCTTTGTTTTAACATTACATTACCCCTCTCTTGTGTCTTTGTTGTAATATAACTTATCTCTCTCTTGTGTCTTTGTTGTAACATTACATTACCCCTCTCTTGTGTCTTTGTTGTAATATAACTGATCTCTCTCGTGTCTTTGTTGTAACTTCATTTATCTAGCTCTTGTCTTGGTTGTAACATAACTTCTCTCTTGTGTCTTTGTTGTAACTTCATTTGTCTCTCTCTCTCTTGTGTCTTTGTTGTAACTTCATTTGTCTCTCAATCTCTTTTGTGTCTTTGTTGTAACTTCATTTGTCTCGCTCTTGTATCTTTGTTGTAAAATCATGGTGTTTTTGTCATGTCCATGTCCTTGCTCGTGGACTAGTGTATTTGTGTTCTAGGCTGTACTTGCTTACTGACACAGTTGCTTCCATCTTCTTTGTCAGGTTGGTGTCTATTTCTATGACAATGGCCATGGAGTTCTCGAAGACAATGATATTTTTAATCACCTGTACTCAGGTGTTCAAATCAGGTGAGTTCAGTCATGAGTCGATGTGTAATGTAGTGTTAAATACATAGTATTGTACAGCTGATGTCAGTATAGCATTGTTGATGTCAGTATAGCATTGCTTGTGTCCGCATAGCATTGCTTGTGTCAGCATAGCATTGTTGATGTCATAATACAGCTGATGTCAGTATAGCATTGTTGATGTCAGTATAGCATTGTTGATGTCAGTATAGCATTGCTTGTGTCAGTATAGCATTGCTTGTGTCAGTATAGCATTGCTTATGTCAGTATAGCATTGCTTATGTCAGTATAGCATTGTTGATGTCAGTATAATGCAGGTGATGTCAGTATAGCATTGTTGATGTCAGTATAATGCAGGTGATGTCAGTATAGCATTGTGGGTGTCAGTATAATGCAGGTGATGTCAGTATAGCATTGCTTATGTCAGTATAGCATTGTTGATGTCAGTATAGCATTGCTTATGTCAGTATAGCATTGTTGATGTCAGTATAGCATTGTTGATGTCAGTATAGCATTGTTGATGTCAGTATAGCATTGCTTATGTCAGTATAGTGTTGTTAATGTCAGTATAGCATTGTTGATGTCAGTATAATGCAGGTGATGTCAGTATAGCATTGTTGATGTCAGTATAATGCAGGTGATGTCAGTATAGCATTGTTGATGTCAGTATAATGCAGGTGATGTCAGTATAGCATTGTTGATGTCAGTATAGCATTGTTGATGTCAGTATAATGCAGGTGATGTTAGTATAGCATTGTTGATGTCAGTATAATGCAGGTGATGTCAGTATAATGCAGGTGATGTCAGTACAGCATTGTTGATGTCAGTATAGCATTGCTAATGTCAGTATAGTGCAGGTGATGTCAGTATAGCATTGTTGATGTCAGTATAGCATTGCTTGTGTCAGCATAGCATTGCGTGTGTCAGCATAGCATTGCGTGTGTCAGCATAGCATTGTTGATGTCATAATACAGCTGATGTCAGTATAGCATTGTTGATGTCAGTATAGCATTGCTTGTGTCAGTATAGCATTGCTTATGTCAGTATAGCATTGTTGATGTCAGTATAGCATTGCTTGTGTCAGTATAGCATTGCTTATGTCAGTATAGCATTGTTGATGTCAGTATAGCATTGCTTGTGTCAGTATAGCATTGCTTATGTCAGTATAGCATTGTTGATGTCAGTATAGCATTGCTTGTGTCAGTATAGCATTGCTTATGTCAGTATAGCATTGTTGATGTCAGTATAGCATTGCTTATGTCAGTACAGCATTGTTGATGTCAGTGTATCATTGTTGATGTCAGTGTAGCATTGTTGTTGATGTCAGTATAGCATTGTTGATGTCAGTATAGCATTGTTGATGTCAGTGTAGCATTGTTGGTGACAGTACAGTATTGTTGATGTCAGTGTAGCATTGTTGGTGGCAGTACAGCATTGTTGATGTCACTATAGCATTGTTGAAGTCAGTGTAGCATTGTTGATGTTAGTATAGCATTGTGGGTGTCAGTATAATGCAGGTGATGTCAGTATAGCATTGTTGATGTCAGTGTAGCATTGTTGATGTCAGTATAGCATTGTTGATGTCAGTATAGCATTGTTGATGTCAGTATAGCATTGTTGATGTCAGTATAATGCAGGTGATGTCAGTATAGCATTGTTGATGTCAGTATAATGCAGGTGATGTCAGTATAGCATTGTTGATGTCAGTATAATGCAGGTGATGTCAGTATAGCATTGTTGATGTCAGTATAATGCAGGTGATGTCAGTATAGTATTGTTGATGTCAGTATAATGCAGGTGATGTCAGTATAGCATTGTTGATGTCAGTATAATGCAGGTGATGTCAGTATAGCATTGTTGATGTCAGTATAGCATTGTTGATGTCAGTATAGCATTGTTGATGTCAGTATACTGCAGGTGATGTCAGTATAGCATTTTTGATGTCAGTATAATGCAGGTGATGTCAGTATAGCATTGTTGATGTCAGTATATCATTGTTGATGTCAGTATAATGCAGGTGATTCAGTATAGCATTGTGATGTCAGTATAGCATTGTTGGATGTCAGTATAATGCAGGTTGATGTCAGTATAGCATTGTTGATGTCAGTATAGCATTGTTGATGTCAGTATAGCATTGTTGATGTCAGTATAATGCATTGTTGATGTCAGTATAGCGTGTTGATGTCATGTATAATGCATGGTGATGTCAGTATAGCATTGTTGGTGTCAGTATAGCATTGTTGATGTCAGTATAGCATTGTTGATGTCAGTATAATGCAGGTGATGTCAGTATAGCATTGTTGGTGTCAGTATAGCATTGTTGATGTCAGTATAATGCAGGTGATGTCAGTATAGCATTGTTGATGTCAGTATAGCATTGTTGATGTTCAGTATAGCATTGTGTCAGTATAGCATTGTTGATGTCAGTATAGCATTTGTGTCAGTATAGCATGTTGAGTCAGTATAGCATTGTTGTGTCAGTATAGCATTGTTGATGTCAGTATAGCATTGTTGATGTCAGTATAGCATTGTTGATGTCAGTATAGCATTGTTGATGTAGTTATAGTCAGTTAGCATGTCAGTATAGCATTGTGATGTCAGTATAGCATTGTTGATGTCAGTATAGCATTGTTGTGTCAGTATAGTTGTTGATGTCATGTATATAGCATTGTTGATGTCAGTATAGCATTGTTGTCAGTTATAGCATTGTTGATGTCAGTATAGCATTGTTATGTCAGTATAGCATTGTGTGTCATGCAGTATGTTGTGTCAGTATAGCATTGTTGTGCAGTACATTGTTGATGTCAGTAAGCATTGTTGATGTCAGTATAGCATTGTTGATGTCAGTATAGCATGTGGTCAGTAATGCAGGTGATGTCAGTAGCATTGTTGTTGATGTCAGTATAGCATTGTTATGTCAGTATAGCATTGTTGATGTCAGTATAGCATTGTTGATGTCAGTATAGCATTGTTGATGTCAGTATGCATGTGATGTCAGTATAGCATTGTTGATGTCAGTATGCAGTGATTCAGTATAGCATTGTTGATGTCAGTATAGCATTGTTGATGTCGTATAGTTGTTGATGTCAGTATATGCAGTGTGATGTCAGTTGATGCAGTATATGTGTTGATGTCAGTATAGCATTGATGTCAGTTAGATTGTTAGTATAGCATTGTTGTTAGTATACAGTGATGCAGTTGCTGTTGATGTCAGTATAATTGGTGATGTCAGTATAGCATTGTTGATGTCAGTATAGCATGTTGATGTCAGTATAGCATTGTTGATGTCAGTATAGCATTGTTGATGTCAGTATAGCATTGTTAGTCAGTATAGCATTGTGATGTCAGTATAGCATTGTTGATGTCAGTATAGCATTGTTGATGTCAGTATATGCATTGTGTGATGTCAGTATAGCATTGTTGATGTCAGTATAGCATTGTTGATGTCAGTATAGCATTGTATGATTGTGTCATATAGCATTGTTGATGTCAGTATAGCATTGTTGATGTCAGTATAGCATTGTTGATGTCAGTATAGCATTGTTGTGCAGTATAGCATTGTTGATGTCAGTATAGCATTGTTGATGTCAGTAAGCATTGTTGTTCAGTATAGCATTGTTGATGTCAGTATAGCATTGTTGTGTCAGTATAGCATTGTTGTGTCAGTATAGCATTGTTGGATGCAGTATAGCATTGTTATGTAGTATAGCTTGTTTTGATGTCAGTATAGCATTGTTGTGTCAGTATAGCATTGTTGTGTAGTATAGCATTGTTGATGTCAGTAAGCATTGTGTGATGTCAGTATAGCATTGTTGATGTCAGTATAGCATTGTTGGTGTATAGCATTGTTGATGCATATAGCATTGTTGTGATCAGTATAGCTTGTTGATGTCAGTATAGCATTGTTGATGTACGTATAGCATTGTTGATGTCAGTATAATGCATGTGTGATGTCGTATAGCATTGTTGATGTCAGTATAGATTGTTGATGTCAGTATAGCATTGTTGTGTCAGTATATTGTTGATGTCAGTATAGATTGTTGTGTCAGTATATGCAGTTATGTCAGTATAGCATTGTTGATGTCAGTATAGCATTGTTGATGTCAGTATAGCATTGTTGATGTCAGTATAGCATTGTTGATGTGTATGCATTGTTGATGTCAGTATAATGCAGTGATGTCAGTATAGCATTGTTGTATGTCAGTATAGCATTGTTGATGTATATGCATTGTGATGTCAGTATAATGCAGTTGTGTATGTATATAGCATTGTTGATGTCAGTATAGCATTGTTGATGTCAGTATAGCATTGTTGATGTCAGTATAGCATGCAGTTGATTCAGTTGCATTGTGTGATGTCAGTATAGATTGTTGATGGTTAGCATTGTTGTGTCAGTATAGCATTGTTGGTGTCAGTATAGCATTGTTGATGTCAGTATAATGCAGGTGATGTCAGTATAGCATTGTTGATTTCAGTATAGCATTGTTGATGTCAGTATAGTATTGTTGATGTCAGTATAATGCAGGTGATGTCAGTATAGCATTGTTGATGTCAGTATAGCATTGTTGTTGTCAGTATAGCATTGTTGATGTCAGTATAGCATTGTTGATGTCAGTATAGCATTGTTGATGTCAGTATAATGCAGTGTTGATGTCAGTATAGCATTGTGTTGATGTCAGTATAGCATGGTTGGTGTCAGTATAGCATTGTGATGTCAGTATAGCATTGTTGATGTCGAGTATAATGCAGGTGGATGTCAGTATAGCATTGTTGGTGTCAGTATAGCATTGTTGATGTCAGTATAGCATTGTTGATGTCAGTATAATGCAGGTGATGTCAGTATAGCATTGTTGATTTCAGTATAGCATTGTTGATGTCAGTATATCATTGTTGATGTCAGTATAGCATTGTTGATGTCAGTATAATGCAGGTGATGTCAGTATAGCATTTTTGATGTCAGTATAGCAGTGTTGATGTCAGTATAGCATTTTTGGTGTCAGTATAGCATTTTTGGTGTCAGTATAGCAGTGTTGATGTCAGTATAGCATTGTTGATGTCAGTATAATGCAGGTGATGTCAGTATAGCATTGTTGATGTCAGTATATCATTGTTGATGTCAGTATAGCATTGTTGATGTCAGTATAATGCAGGTGATGTCAGTATAGCATTGTTGATGTCAGTATAATGCAGGTGATGTCAGTATAGCATTGTTGATGTCAGTATATGCAGGTGATGTCAGTATAGCATTGTTGATGTCAGTATAATGCAGGTGATGTCAGTCTAGCATTGTTGATGTCAGTATAATGCAGGTGATGTCAGTATAGCATTGTTGATGTCAGTATAATGCAGGTGATGTCAGTATAGCATTGTTGATGTCAGTATAATGCAGGTGATGTCAGTATAGCATTGTTGATGTCAGTATAGCATTGTTGATGTCAGTATAGCATTGTTGATGTCAGTATAGCATTGTTGATGTCAGTATAGCATTGTTGATGTCAGTATAATGCAGGTGATGTCAGTATACTGCAGGTGATGTCAGTATAGCATTTTTGATGTCAGTATAGCAGTGTTGATGTCAGTATAGCAGTGTTGATGTCAATATAGTATTGTTGATGTCAATATAGCATTGTTGATGTCAGTATAGCATTGTTGATGTCAGTATAGCATTGTTGATGTCAGTAAGCATTGTTGATGTCAGTATCATTAGTTGTCAGTATAGCATTGTTGATGTCAGTATAGCATTGTTGTGTCAGTACATTGTTGATGTCAGTATAGCATTGTTGATGTCAGTATAGCATTGTTGATGTCAGTATAGCATTGTTGTGTCAGTATAGCATTGTTGATGTCAGTAAAATGAGTGTGTCGTATTGCAGGTATGTCGGCTTTTTTTGATGTCAGTATAGCAGTTTGATGAAATTCAGTGTTATGTCAATAGTTGTTGATGTCAGTATAGCATTGTTGTGTCAGTATAGCATTGGGGTGTAGTAACCCTTGGGATGCGGTTTTGATGTCAGTAACCCTTTTGTCAGAAGCTGTTGAGCATTGCTTTTGATGTCATATAGTTTTTAGTTTTTGTTGATGTCAGTATAGCATTGTGGTTCTTTATGTCAGTATAATTTTTGGTACAGTAAGTTGGGGTTGTTATCCTTTTTGATGTCAGTAAGCATTTTTGGGTGACGTACAGCATTGTTGATGTCAGTATAGCTTGTTGATGTCAGAACTTTTTTGAGCTTAAAAGTTTTGAGTCAGTATAGCATTGTTGATGTCAGTATAGCTTGTTGTGTCAGTATCTTGTTGTTGATGCAGTAAGCTTGGTGGTCAGTATAGCATTGGGTACAATCATTTTGGGGTTTTGTTTGTTACAGTATAGCATTTTTGTGTTTGTTGTTGATGTATAAAAGCAGGTGATGTCAGTATAGCTTTTTTTGTGTCAGTATAGCATTTTGATGTCAGTATAGCATTGTTGATGTCAGTACGCATTGTTGTGTCAGTATAGCATTGGTTGATGCAGTATAAGCATTGTTGATGTCAGTGTAGCATTGTTGGTGTCAGTGTAGCATTATTGGTGACAGTATAGCATTGTTGATGTCACTATAGCATTGTTGGTGTCAGTATAGCATTGTTGATGTCAGTATAGCATTGTTGATGTCAGTGTAGCATTGTTGGTGTCAGTATAGCATTGTTGATGTCAGTATAGCATTGTTGATGTCAGTATAGCATTGTTGATGTCAGTATAGCATTGTTGGTTGATGGTCAGTATAGCATTGTTGATGTCAGTATAGCATTGTTGGTGACAGTACAGCATTGTTGATGTCAGCATAGCATTCTTGATGTCAGTATAGCATTGTTGATGTCAGTGTAGCATTGTTGATGTCAGTGTAGCATTGTTGATGTCAGTATAGTATTGTTGATGTCATTATAGCATTGTTGATGTCAGTATAGCATTGTTGACGTCAGTACAGCCTTGTTGACGTCAGTACGGCCTTGTTGATGTCAGACAGCCTTGTTGATGTCAGTATAGCATTGTTGTGTCAGTATAGCATTGTTGATGTCAGTATAGCATTGTTGATGTCAGTATAGCATTGTTGTTGATTTTAGTATGCATTGTTGTTGATGTCAGTATACCCTTGTTGATGTCAGTATAGCATTTTTGGTGACATTTAAGCATTGTTGATGTCAGTTAGATTTTGGCAGTATAGCTTGTTGATGTCAGTATAGCATTTTTGGTGACAGTACATGTAGCATTGTTGATGTCAGTATAGCATTTTTTTGTAAAGTATAGCATTGTTGTTGATGTCAGTATACCCTTGTTGATGTCAGTATAGCATTGTTGGTAAAGTAAAGCATTGTTGTTCAGTAAAATTTTTTATGCATATGTTGTTGATGTCAGTATAGCATTTTTGGGATGTCATATAGCTTTGGGTTTTTGATGTCAGTATGCATTGTTGATGTCAGTATAGCATTTTTTGTGTCAGTATAGCATTGTTGTTGATGTCAGTATAGCTTTGTTGATGTCAGTATAGCATTGTTGGTGACATTACAGCATTGTTGATGTCAGTATAGCATTGGTGGTGACAGTATAGCATTGTTGATGTCAGTATAGCATTGTTGATGTCAATATAGCATTGTTGGTGACAGTAAAGCATTGTTGGTGACAGTACAGCATTGTTGATGTCAGTATAGCATTTTTTGGTGGACAGTATAGCATTGTTGATGTCAGTATAGCCTTGTTGATGTCAGTATAGCATTGTTGGTGACAGTACAGCATTGTTGATTTCAGTGTAGCATTGTTGGTGATGTCAGTATAGCTTTGTTGATGTCAGTATATCGTTGTTGTTGATGTCATTATAGCCTTGTTGTTGATGTCAGTATAGCCTGGTTGTTGATGTCAGTATAGCCTTGTTGTTGTCAATATAGCTTTGTTGATGTCAGTATAGCATTGTTGTTGATGTCAGTATAGCATTGTTGTTGACATCAGTATAGCCTTGTTGATGTCAGTATAGCATTGTTGGTGACAGTACAGCATTGTTCATGTCAGTATAGCATTGTTTATGTCAGTATAGCATTGTTGGTTACAGTAAAAGCAAATTTGTTGATGTCAGTATAGCATTGTTGGTGCAGTAAGCATTGTTGATGTCAGTTAGCATTGTTGGTGCAGTAAGCTTTTGTTGTGTCAGTTAGCTTTGGGTTTTGATGTCAGTATAGCATTGTTGATGTCAGTATAGCTTGTTGATGTCAGTTACTTTTTGGTAAAGTCAGTTTTTTAGCATTGTTTTTGGGTGCAGTAAGCTTGTTGATGTCATATAGCATTGTTGGTCAGTTAGCATTGTTGATTCAGTATAGCATTGTTGATTCAGTATAGCATTTTTGGTGATTCAGTATAGCTTGTTGATGTCAGTTAGCATTGTTTGTGCAGTATAGCATTGTTGATGTCAGTAAAAGCAGGTTTGATGTCAGTATGCATTGTTGATGTCATATAAGCATGTGTCAGTATAGCATTGTTGATGTCAGTATAATGGGTGATGTCAGTATAGCATTGTTGATGTCAGTATAAGTGCAGGTGATGTCAGTATAGCATTGTTGATGTCAGTATAATGCAGGTGTATGTCAGTATAGCATTGTTGATGTCAATATAATGCATGGGTGATGTCAGTATAGCATTGTTGATGTCAGTATAGCATTGTTGATGTCAGTATAGCATTGTGATTTCTAGTATAGCATTGTTGATGTCAGTATACTGCAGGTGATGTCAGTATAGCATTTTTGATGTCAGTATAGCAGTGTTGATGTCAATATAGTATTGTTGATGTCAGTATAGCATTGTTGATGTCAGTATAGCATTGTTGGTGATAGTACAGCCTTGTTGATGTCAGTACAGCCTTGTGTCAGTTATCAGCAGTTGTTGATGTCAGTATAGTATTGTTGATGTCCAGTATAGCTTTGTTGATGTCAGTACAGCATTGTTGTTGATGTCAGTATATCATTGTTGTTGATGTCAGTATAGCCTTGTTGATGTCAGTATAGCATTGTTGTTGTCAATATAGCTTTGTTGATGTCAGTATAGCATTGTTGTTGATGTCAGTATAGCATTGTTGTTGATGTCAGTATAGCATTGTTGTTGATGTCAGTATAGCCTTGTTGATGTCAGTATAGCATTGTTGATGTCAGTATAGCACTGTTGGTGTCATTATAGCATTGTTGATGTCAGTATAGCATTGTTGATGTCAGTATAGCATTGTTGATGTCAGTATAGCATTGTTGATGTCAGTGTAGCATTGTTGGTGTCAGTGTAGCATTGTTGGTGTCAGTGTAGCATTGTTGATGTCAGTATAGCATTGTTGATGTCAGTGTAGCATTGCTGGTGTCAGTATAGCATTGTTGGTGTCAGTATAGCATTGTTGATGTCAGTATAGCATTGTTGATGTCAGTACAGCCTTGTTGATGTCAGACAGCCTGGTTGATGTCAGTATAGCATTGTTGATGTCAGTATAGCATTGTTGGTGACAGTATGGCATTGTTGATGTCATTATAGCATTGTTGATGTCAGTGTAGCATTGTTGTTGATGTCAGTATAGCCTTGTTGATGTCAGTATAGCATTGTTGTTGATGTCAGTATAGCCTTGTTGATGTCAGTATAGCATTGTTGGTGACAGTACAGCATTGTTGATGTCAGTATAGCATTGTTGATGTCAGTATAGCATTGTTGATGTCAGTGTAGCACTGTTGGTGACAGTTAAGCATTGTTTGTGACAGTATAGCATTGTTGATGTCAGTATAGCCTTGTTTTGATGTCAGTATAGCCTTGTTGGTGACAGTACAGCATTGTGATGTCAGTGTAGCATTGTTGGTGATGTCAGTATAGCATTTGTTGATGTCAGTATAGCATTGTTGATTGTCAGTATAGCATTGTTGTTGATGTCAATATAGCTTTGTTGATGTCAGTATAGCATTGTGTTGATGTCATTATAGCATTGTTGTTGATGTCAGTATAGCTTTGTTGATGTCAGTATAGCATTGTTGATGACATTACAGCATTGCTGATGTCAGTATAGCATTGCTGATGTCAGTATAGCATTGTTGGTGACAGTATAGCATTGTTGATGTCAGTGTAGCATTGTTGGTGACAGTAAAGCATTGTTGGTGACAGTACAGCATTGTTGATGTCAGTATAGCATTTTTGGTGACAGTATAGCATTGTTGATGTCAGTATAGCCTTGTTGATGTCAGTGTAGCATTATTGGTGACAGTATAGCATTGTTGATGTCACTATAGCATTGTTGGTGTCAGTATAGCATTGTTGATGTCAGTATAGCATTGTTGATGTCAGTGTAGCATTGTTGGTGTCAGTATAGCATTGTTGATGTCAGTATAGCATTGTTGATGTCAGTATAGCATTGTTGATGTCAGTATAGCATTGTTGTTGATGTCAGTATAGCATTGTTGATGTCAGTATAGCATTGTTGGTGACAGTACAGCATTGTTGATGTCAGCATAGCATTCTTGATGTCAGTATAGCATTGTTGATGTCAGTGTAGCATTTGTTGATGTCAGTATAGTATTGTTGATGTCAGTATAGCATTGTTGATGTCAGTATAGCATTGTTGGTGACAGTACAGCATTGTTGACGTCAGTACAGCCTTGTTGATGTCAGACAGCCTTGTTGATGTCAGTATAGCATTGTTGATGTCAGTATAGCATTGTTGGTGACAGTATAGCATTGTTGGTGACAGTATAGCATTGTTGATGTCAGTATAGCATTGTTGATGTCAGTATAGCATTGTTGTTGATGTTAGTATAGCATTGTGTTGATGTCAGTATAGCCTTGTTGATGTCAGTATAGCATTGTTGGTGACAGTACAGCATTGTTGATGTCAGTATAGAATTGTTGATGTCAGTATAGCATTGTTGATGTCAGTATAGCATTGTTGATGTCAGTGTAGCACTGTTGGTGACAGTACATGTAGCATTGTTGATGTCAGTATAGCATTGTTTGTGACAGTATAGCATTGTTGTTGATGTCAGTATAGCCTTGTTGATGTCAGTATAGCATTGTTGGTGACAGTACAGCATTGTTGATGTCAGTATAGCATTGTTGGTGATGCCAGTATAGCTTTGTTGATGTCAGTATAGCATTGTTGTTGATGTCAATATAGCATTGTTGTTGATGTCAGTATAGCATTGTTGATGTCAGTATAGCATTGTTGTTGATGTCAGTATAGCATTGTTGTTGATGTCAGTATAGCATTGTTGTTGATGTCAGTATAGCATTGTTGGTGACATTACAGCATTGTTGATGTCAGTATAGCATTGGTGGTGACAGTATAGCATTGTTGATGTCAGTATAGCATTGTTGATGTCAGTATAGCATTGTTGGTTACAGTAAAGCATTGTTGGTGACAGTACAGCATTGTTGTAGTCAGTATAGCATTTTTTGTGACAGTATAGCATTGTTGATGTCAGTATAGCCTTGTTGATGTCAGTATAGCATTGTTGGTGACAGTACAGCATTGTTGATTTCAGTGTAGCATTGTTGGTGATGTCAGTATAGCTTTGTTGTTGATGTCATTATAGCCTTGTTGTTGATGTCATTATAGCCTTGTTGTTGATGTCAGTATAGCCTTGTTGTTGTCAATATAGCTTTGTTGATGTCAGTATAGCATTGTTGTTGATGTCAGTATAGCATTGTTGTTGACATCAGTATAGCCTGTTGATGTCAGTATAGCATTGTTGGTGACAGTACAGCATTGTTCATGTCAGTATAGCATTGTTTATGTCAGTATAGCATTGTTGGTGACAGTAAAGCATTGTTGGTGACAATACAGCATTGTTCGATGTACAGTTATAGCATTGTTGTGACCGCTACAGCATTGTTGATGTCAGTGTATCATTGTTGGTGACAGTACATCATTGTTGATGCTCAGTGTAGCATTGTTGTTGATGTCAGTATAGCATTGTTGATGATTCACGTATAGCATTGTTGATGTCAGTGGTAGCATTGTGGATGACAGTACAGGCATCGTGATGTCAGTTGTAGCATTGTTGGTGACCAGTACAGCATTGTTGATGTACACTATAGGCATTGTTCGCTGAAGTCAGTGTTAGCATTGCTTGATGTTAGTATAGCATTGTTGATTTCAGTATAGCATTGTTGGTGGTGATGTCAGTATAGCACTGTTGATGTCAGTGTAGCATTGGTGATGTCAGTCTAGCATTGTTGATGTTCAGTATAATGCCAGGTTATGTCAGTACTAGCATTGTTTGATGTCGAAGTATAATTGCCAAGTGATTTCAGCTATAGCATTGTTGATGTCAGTATAATGCAGGTGATGTCAGTATAGCATTGTTGATGTCAATATAATGCAGGTGATGTCAGTATAGCATTGTTGATGTCAGTATAGCATTGTTGATGTCAGTATAGCATTGTTCATTTCAGTATAGCATTGTTGATGTCAGTATAATGCAGGTGATGTCAGTATAGCATTTTGATGTCAGTATAGCAGTGTTGATGTCAATATAGTATTGTTGATGTCAGTATAGCATTGTTGATGTCAGTATAGCATTGTTGGTGATAGTACAGCCTTGTTGATGTCAGTACAGCCTTGTTGTCAGTATAGCATTGTTGATGTCAGTATAGTATTGTTGATGTCAGTATAGCTTTGTTGATGTCAGTATAGCATTGTTGTTGATGTCAGTATATCATTGTTGTTGATGTCAGTATAGCCTTGTTGATGTCAGTATAGCATTGTTGTTGTCAATATAGCTTTGTTGATGTCAGTATAGCATTGTTGTTGATGTCAGTATAGCATTGTTGTTGATGTCAGTATAGCCTTGTTGATGTCAGTATAGCATTGTTGGTGACAGTATAGCATTGTTGATGTCAGTATAGCACTGTTGATGTCATTATAGCATTGTTGATGTCAGTATAGCATTGTTGATGTCAGTATAGCATTGTTGATGTCAGTGTAGCATTGTTGATGTCAGTGTAGCATTGTTGGTGTCAGTGTAGCATTATTGGTGACAGTATAGCATTGTTGATGTCAGTATAGCATTGTTGATGTCAGTGTAGCATTGCTGGTGTCAGTATAGCATTGTTGGTGTCAGTATAGCATTGTTGATGTCAGTATAGCATTGTTGATGTCAGTACAGCCTTGTTGATGTCAGACAGCCTGGTTGATGTCAGACAGCCTGGTTGATGTCAGTATAGCATTGTTGGTGACAGTATGGCATTGTTGATGTCATTATAGCATTGTTGATGTCAGTGTAGCATTGTTGTTGATGTCAGTATAGCCTTGTTGATGTCAGTATAGCATTGTTGTTGATGTCAGTATAGCCTTGTTGATGTCAGTATAGCATTGTTGGTGACAGTACAGCATTGTTGATGTCAGTATAGCATTGTTGATGTCAGTATAGCATTGTTGATGTCAGTGTAGCACTGTTGGTGACAGTACAGCATTGTTTGTGACAGTATAGCATTGTTGATGTCAGTATAGCATTGTTTTTGATGTCAGTATAGCCTTGTTGGTGACAGTACAGCATTGTTGATGTCAGTGTAGCATTGTTGGTGATGTCAGTATAGCTTTGTTGATGTCAGTATAGCATTGTTGATGTCAGTATAGCATTGTTGTTGATGTCAATATAGCTTTGTTGATGTCAGTATAGCATTGTTGTTGATGTCATTATAGCATTGTTGTTGATGTCAGTATAGCTTTGTTGATGTCAGTATAGCATTGTTGATGACATTACAGCATTGCTGATGTCAGTATAGCATTGCTGATGTCAGTATAGCATTGTTGGTGACAGTATAGCATTGTTGATGTCAGTGTAGCATTGTTGGTGACAGTAAAGCATTGTTGGTGACAGTACAGCATTGTTGATGTCAGTATAGCATTTTTGGTGACAGTATAGCATTGTTGATATCAGTATAGCCTTGTTGATGTCAGTATAACATTGTTGGTGACAGTACAGCATTGTTGATTTCAGTATAGCATTGTTGGTGATGTCAGTATAGCTTTGTTGATGTCAGTATATCGTTGTTGTTGATGTCATTATAGCCTTGTTGTTGATGTCAGTATAGCCTTGTTGATGTCAGCATAGCATTGTTGTTGTCAATATAGCTTTGTTGATGTCAGTATAGCATTGTTGTTGATGTCAGTATAGCATTGTTCATGTCAGTATAGCATTGTTTATGTCAGTATAGCATTGTTTATGTCAGTATAGCATTGTTGGTGACAGTAAAGCATTGTTGGTGACAATACAGAATTGTTGATGTCAGTATAGCATTGTTGGTGACAGTACAGCATTGTTGATGTCAGTGTATCATTGTTGGTGACAGTACAGCATTGTTGATGTCAGTGTAGCATTGTTGTTGATGTCAGTATAGCATTGTTGATGTCAGTATAGCATTGTTGATGTCAGTATAGCATTGTTGATGTCAGTGTAGCATTGCTGGTGTCAGTATAGCATTGTTGGTGTCAGTATAGCATTGTTGATGTCAATATAGCATTGTTGATGTCAGTACAGCCTTGTTGATGTCAGACAGCCTGGTTGATGTCAGTATAGCATTGTTGATGTCAGTATAGCATTGTTGGTGACAGTATGGCATTGTTGATGTCAGTATAGAATTGTTGATGTCAGTGTAGCATTGTTGTTGATGTCAGTATAGCCTTGTTGATGTCAGTATAGCATTGTTGTTGATGTCAGTATAGCCTTGTTGATGTCAGTATAGCATTGTTGGTGACAGTACAGCATTGTTGATGTCAGTATAGCATTGTTGATGTCAGTATAGCATTGTTGATGTCAGTGTAGCACTGTTGGTGACAGTACAGCATTGTTTGTGACAGTATAGCATTGTTGATGTCAGTATAGCATTGTTTTGATGTCAGTATAGCCTTGTTGATGTCAGTAGAGCATTGTTGGTGACAGTACAGCATTGTTGATGTCAGTGTAGCATTGTTGGTGATGTCAGTATAGCTTTGTTGATGTCAGTATAGCATTGTTGTTGATGTCAATATAGCTTTGTTGATGTCAGTATAGCATTGTTGTTGATGTCAGTATAGCATTGTTGTTGATGTCAGTATAGCTTTGTTGATGTCAGTATAGCATTGTTGATGACATTACAGCATTGCTGATGTCAGTATAGCATTGCTGATGTCAGTATAGCATTGTTGGTGACAGTATAGCATTGTTGATGTCAGTATAGCATTGTTGATGTCAGTGTAGCATTGTTGGTGACAGTAAAGCATTGTTGGTGACAGTACAGCATTGTTGATGTCAGTATAGCATTTTTGGTGACAGTATAGCATTGTTGATGTCAGTATAGCCTTGTTGATGTCAGTATAGCATTGTTGGTGACAGTACAGCATTGTTGATTTCAGTATAGCATTGTTGGTGATGTCAGTATAGCTTTGTTGATGTCAGTATATCGTTGTTGTTGATGTCAGTATAGCCTTGTTGTTGATGTCAGTATAGCCTTGTTGATGTCAGCATAGCATTGTTGTTGTCAATATAGCTTTGTTGATGTCAGTATAGCATTGTTGTTGATGTCAGTATAGCATTTTTGTTGACATCAGTATAGCCTTTGTTGATGTCAGTATAGCATTGTTCATGTCAGTATAGCATTGTTTATGTCAGTATAGCATTGTTTATGTCAGTATAGCATTGTTGGTGACAGTAAAGCATTGTTGGTGACAATACAGAATTGTTGATGTCAGTATAGCATTGTTGGTGACAGTACAGCATTGTTGATGTCAGTGTATCATTGTTGGTGACAGTACAGCATTGTTGATGTCAGTGTAGCATTGTTGTTGATGTCAGTATAGCATTGTTGATGTCAGTATAGCATTGTTGATGTCAGTGTAGCATTGTTGGTGACAGTACAGTATTGTTGATGTCAGTGTAGCATTGTTGGTGACAGTACAGTATTGTTGATGTCACTATAGCATTGTTGAAGTCAGTGTAGCATTGTTGATGTTACTATAGCATTGTGGGTGTCAGTATAATGCAGGTGATGTCAGTATAGCATTGTTGATGTCAGTGTAGCATTGGTGATGTCAGTATAGCATTGTTGATGTCAGTATAGCATTGTTGATGTCAGTATAGCATTGTTGATGTCAGTATAGCATTGTTGATGTCAGTATAATGCAGGTGATGTCAGTATAGCATTGTTGATGTCAGTATAATGCAGGTGATGTCAGTATAGCATTGCTGATGTCAGTATAATGCAGGTGATGTCAGTATAGCATTGTTGATGTCAGTATAATACAGGTGATGTCAGTATAGCATTGTTGTCAGTATAATGCAGGTGATGTCAGTATAGCATTGTTGATGTCAGTATAATGCAGGTGATGTCAGTATAGCATTGTTGATGTCAGTATAATGCAGGTGATGTCAGTATAGCATTGTTGATGTCAGTATAATGCAGGTGATGTCAGTATAGCATTGTGGGTGTCAGTATAGCATTGTTGATGTCAGTATAATGCAGGTGATGTCAGTATAGCATTGTTGATGTCAGTATAATGCAGGTGATGTCAGTATAGCATTGTTGATGTCAGTATAGCATTGTTGATGTCAGTATAGCATTGTTGATGTCAGTATAATGCAGTTTATGTCAGTATAGCATTGTTGATGTCAGTATAATGCAGGTGATGTCAGTATAGCAGTATTGATGTCAGTATAGCAGTATTGATGTCAGTATAGCAGTGTTGATGTCAGTATAGCAGTGTTGATGTCAGTACAGCCTTGTTGATGTCAGTACAGCCTTGTTGATGTCAGTATAGCATTGTTGATGTCAGTATAGCATTGTTGATGTCAGTATAGCATTGTTGGTGACAGTATAGCATTGTTGATGTCAGTATAGCATTGTTGATGTCAGTATAGCCTTGTTGTTGATGTTAGTATAGCCTTGTTGATGTCAGTATAGCATTGTTGGTGACAGTACAGCATTGTTGATGTCAGTATAGCATTGTTGATGTCAGTATAGCATTGTTGATGTCAGTGTAGCATTGTTGGTGACAGTACAGCATTGTTTGTGACAGTATAGCATTGTTGATGTCAGTATAGCATTGTTGTTGATGTCAGTATAGCCTTGTTGATGTCAGTATAGCATTGTTGGTGACAGTACAGCATTGTTTGTGACAGTATAGCATTGTTGATGTCAGTATAGCATTGTTGATGTCAGTGTAGCATTGTTGGTGACAGTACAGCATTGTTTGTGACAGTATAGCATTGTTGATGTCAGTATAGCATTGTTGTTGATGTCAGTATAGCATTGTTGTTGATTACAGTATAGCATTGTTGGTGACAGTACAGCATTGTTGATGTCAGTATAGCATTGTTGATGTCAGTATAGCATTGTTGGTGATGTCAATATAGCATTGTTGTTGATGTCAGTATAGCATTGTTGATGTCAGTATAGCATTGTTGTTGATGTCAGTATAGCATTGTTGTTGATGTCAGTATTGTATTGTTGTTGATGTCAGTATAGCATTGTTGATGTCAGTATAGCATTGTTGATGTCAGTATAGCATTGTTGTTGATGTCAGTATAGCCTTGTTGTTGATGTCAGTATAGCATTATTGTTGATGTCAGTATAGCCTTGTTGATGTCAGTATAGCCTTGTTGATGTCAGTATAGCATTGTTGTTGATGTCAGTATAGCATTGTTGATGTCAGTATAGCATTGTTGTTGATGTCAGTATAGCATTGTTGTTGATGTCAGTATAGCATTGTTGTTGATGTCAGTATAGCATTGTTGTTGATGTCAGTATAGCATTGTTGATGTCAGTATAGCATTGTTGTTGATTTCAGTATAGCCTTGTTGATGTCAGTATAGCATTGTTGGTGACAGTACAACATTGTTTGTGACAGTATAGCATTGTTGATGTCAGTTCTATCATTGTTGATGTCAGTGTAGCATTGTTGGTGACAGTACAGCATTGTTGATGTCAGTATAGCATTGTTGATGTCAGTATAGCATTGTTGTTGATGACAGTATAGCCTTGTTGATGTCAGTATAGCATTGTTGGTGACAGTACAGTATTGTTGATGTCAGTATAGCATTGTTGATGTCAGTATAGCATTGTTGGTGATGTCAATATAGCATTGTTGTTGATGTCAGTATAGCATTGTTGATGTCAGTATAGCATTGTTGTTGATGTAAATATAGCTTTGTTGATGTCAGTATAGCATTGTTGTTGATGTCAGTATTGTATTGTTGTTGATGTCAGTATAGCCTTGTTGATGTCAGTATAGCATTGTTGGTGACATTACAGCATTGTTGGTGACATTACAGCATTGTTGATGTCAGTATAGCATTGTTGGTGACAGTATAGCATTGTTGATGTCAGTATAGCATTGTTGATGTCAGTGTAGCATTGTTGGTGACAGTACAGCTTTGTTGGTGACAGTACAGCATTGTTGATTTCAGTATAGCATTGTTGGTGACAGTACAGTATTGTTGATGTCAGTGTACCATTGTTGGTGACAGTACATCATTGTTGATGTCAGTATAGCATTGTTGATGTCAGTATAATGCAGGTGATGTCAGTATAGCATTGTTGTTGATGTCAGTATAGCATTGTTGATGTCAGTGTAGCATTGTTGATGTCAGTGTAGCATTGTTGGTGACAGTACAGTATTGTTGATGTCAGTGTAGCATTGTTGGTGACAGTACAGCATTGTTGATGTCAGTATAGCATTGTTGATGTCAGTGTAGCATTGTTGATGTTATTGTGGCATTGTGGGTGTCAGTATAGTGCATGTGATGTCAGTATAACATTGTTGATGTCAGTGTAGCATTGTTGATGTCAGTGTAGCATTGTTGATGTCAGTGTAGCATTGTTGATGTCAGTATAATGCTGGTGGTGTCAGTATAGCATTGTTGATGTCAGTATAATGCAGGTGATGTTAGTATAGCATTGTTGATGTCAGTATAATGCAGGTGATGTCAATGTAATGCAGGTGATATCAGTATAGTATTGTTGATGTCAATGTAGGAAATAACATTTCAACAATATCTCTAGCTTCTTGGAAGAAGGGTCACTCCACTTCCTATATTACTCGCATCCGTCCTAAGAATAAATGGCCGAGTAAGGCCACGTAGCTGGAGTATAGTCTTCACCGTTAGTCTGTCTTTAAGCATGGTATAAGCCTCATTTAATACCTAACAACCAGGAATAGTAGTGTGTGTATCACTTAATACCTAAACAACCAGGAATAGTGGAATTTTTGTCACATAATACCTAAACAACTAGGAATAGTGGAATGTGTATCACTTAATACCTAAACAACCAGGCATAGTGGTGTGTGTATCACTTAATACCTAAACAACCAGGAATAGTGGAATTTGTGTCACATAATACCTAAACAACCAGAAATAGTGGAATGTGTGTCACATAATACCTAAACAACCAGGAATAGTGGAATGTGTGTCACATAATACCTAAACAACCAGGAATAGTGGTGTATGTATCACTTAATACCTAAACAACCAGGCATAGTGGAATGTGTATCACATAATACCTAAACAACCAGGAATAGTGGAATGTGTGTCACATAATACCTAAACAACCAGGAATAATGGAATGTGTATTACTTAATACCTAAACAACCAGGCATAGTGGTGTATGTATCACTTAATACCTAAACAACCAGGAATAGTGGAATTTGTGTCACATAATACCTAAACAACCAGAAATAGTGGAATTTGTGTCACATAATACCTAAACAACCAGAAATAGTGGAATGTGTGTCACATAATACCTAAACAACCAGAAATAGTGGAATGTGTGTCACATAATACCTAAACAACCAGGAATAGTGGAATGTGTATCACTTAATACCTAAACAACCAGGCATAGTGGTGTGTGTATCACTTAATACCTAAACAACCAGGAATAGTGGAATTTGTGTCACATAATACCTAAACAACCAGAAATAGTGGAATTTGTGTCACAATACCTAAACAACCAGAAATAGTGGAATGTGTGTCACATAATACCTAAACAACCAGGAATAGTGGTGTATGTATCACTTAAAACTTAACTAGAAATAGTGGAGTGTGTATCAATTAATGCCTAAACAATCAGGAATAGTGGAATGTGTGTCACATAATACCTAAATAACCAGCAAAAGTGGTGTGTGTATCACTTAATACCCAAACAACCAGGAATAGTGGAATGTGTGTTACATAATACCTAAACAACCAGGAATAGTGGAATGTGTGTTACATAATACCTAAACAACTAGGAACAGTGGTGTGTGTATCACTTAATACCTAAACAACCACGAATAGAGGTGTGTGTATCATTTAATACCTAAATAACCAGGAATAGTGGAATGTGTGTCACATAATATCCAAATAGCCAGGAATAGTGGTGTGTGTGTCACACAATACCTAAACAAACAGCAAATGTGGTGTATGTATCACTTAATACCTAAACAACCAGGAATAGGGCACTGTGGTGTAGGGGCATGTCTTCCTGTGCCCACCAGCTCTGTGGTGTTAGGGTTACCAATCCCGTAAACTGCTTGTGAAACACAGCTGCGAGTGTTTTGGAAGCAGAGCGCGTTGCACTGGTGTTTTTATAAATCATGCCAGTCATTCAGAACACAATGGCAAACTACTGAATGATAACTGCCAAGAAATCACAAAACATGCTGGCGTTGACTGTGACGTATTGTACAAGATATGCAACTAACTTTTCCTATGCTCACATTTAAATAACTAGTTCACTTTTATTTGTCCCTGTGCTACCATCTGATTGACTAATTCTTGTGGTTTTCCTGTACTCACATATAAGTTCATGTTGTTTTCCCGTCTCAGAACAGGAAGCAATCCTTTCATCCGCAAAAACAAGATCTGGGGTGGTCAGAATGGTGGGATCTTGGTCTACAATGGAGGGCTGGGCATGATTGAGAGTAACGAGATCTTTGATAATGCCATGGCTGGCATCTGGATCAAGACAGACAGCAACCCCGTCTTACGACACAACAAGATTCATGACGGCAGAGATGGAGGTATTTGTATCTTCAATGGAGGCAAAGGTAAGCCAGGATTGTCTCATATTGATTAATGAAACAAATATATTGCAGAGTACACCAGTACAGGCAGCAGTGTGGACACAGATGGGGGGGGGGGGGGGGGGGGGGAGAAAACAGAGATATCACAGAGTACAGCAGTGTGGACACAGATGGGGGGACAGAGATATCACAATCAGAGTACACCAGTGTAGGCAGCAGTGTGGACACCAATTGGAAGGGGGGGGGGGGGGGGGGAGACAGAGATAATCACACTCAGAGTACACCAGTACAGGCAGCAGTGTGGTCACAGATGGGGGGGGGGGTGCAGAGTACACCAGTGTAGCCAACGACTGACATAATCATCTCACGTTTAATCAGAAATATGGCCGATAACTGACATAATTACTGATAAGCTACACACATTCATTATTTGGTGCGGAATAGAAGGACCAAAGTTGAAGACACAATGACTAATGTGGAGCTAAAGGGAAGAACTAAACAAATACCAGTGACCAAAGCTTGAGGACAAGATAGGACACACATTGAGAAAACCTGAGGCTAGAATAGAAGGACCAAAGCATGAGGACAAGATAAGACATGCATTGAGAAAATCTGAGTTTAGAATAGGAGGACCAAAGTATGAGGACAAGATAAGACATGCATTGAGAAAATCGAGTTTAGAATAGGAGGACCAAAGCATGAGGACAAGATAAGACATGCATTGAGAAAATCTGAGCCTACAATAACTAGAAAGTCCTTTATCTGCAGTCCACAGGGCAACCAAAATAGGGGAAAACCTGCAGGCGTGTAACAAAGAAATAAGGGAAAACCTGCAGGCATGTAACAAAGAAATAGAAACTGACATGAATCATATGGAGAGGACATAGATGGAGCGGCATGAGATAACAGCAGGTAGCACTGTTAGGGGTGAGGTAGTTGAGCACCTTCTGTGTGATCCAGGGCACAAGGGGGAGAAATAAGTCAATGGAGCATGTATGTAGGTAGTTGAACACCTTCTGTGTGATCCAGGGCATGGGGTGGGGGGGGGGGGGGGGGGGGGGGGAGAAATAAGTCAATGGAGCATGTATGTAGGTAGTTGAACACCTTCTGTGTGATCCAGGGCACAAGGGGGAGAAATAAGTCAATGGAGCATGTATGTATCAGGGAGAGAATAAATTGTGTGTGATGGTGAATGAGAAGTGTGCGGGAGAGTGTACTATGTGAGAGCATAAGGTATATTGATTATGTGGTTGTTTCGGGATTTGAAATTTAAATATTGAGCACAACCCACTACTGGCAACGCTGATCGCATTCTGGTATGAACCTAAGGCCTATCCACGTCAATATGGAAGCACTATACTCGAGTTTCGCCCTCATTTGAGCTCGTCAGTAGTGCATATCCCTGACCGGATCCGGAAACAGTCCCGGATCACGCGTGTGAAGCGGGTGTGTAACCACGCGGCACACACTGGACACACCAAATTATCACAACAGAACATCACAACGCTACCCATCGTAGGCTATGCTCAAGATTGCCCAATCGCCGCGACCGACGTCCGTCAATCGATGGGACCCGAACGATCAGGACTTCTCACTGGCAAGGAACACCAGGCCTCCTAAATCCAGTGAGCAATAATCAATTGATTATGTGGTTGTTTCGGGATTTGAAATTTAAATATTGAGCACAACCCACTACTGGCAATGCCGATCGCATTCTGGTATGAACCTAAGGCCTATCCACGTCAATATGGAAGCACTATACTCGAGTTTCGCCCTCATTTGAGCTCGTCAGTAGTGCATATCCCTGACCGGATCCGGAAACAGTCCCGGATCACGCGTGTGAAGCGGGTGTGTAACCACGCGGCACACACTGGACACACCAAATTATCACAACAGAACATCACAACACTACCCATCGTAGGCTATGCTCAAGATTGCCCAATCGCCGCGACCGACGTCCGTCAATCGATGGGACCCGAACGATCAGGACTTCTCACTGGCAAGGAACACCAGGCCTCCTAAATCCAGTGAGCAATAATCAGTTGATTATGTGGTTGTTTCGATAAGGTATCCATCCATCCATCCATAGTTAATGAAGCATATGTGGGGGAGTATTGCTGGAAAGAGTGAATTGTGTGTTAATTGATTAAATGTGTGTGGGAGAGTGTATCATGTTAGAGAATGAATTGTGTGATAGTGAATGAAACATGTGTGAGAATGAAATGTGTATTAGTCTATGTTTGTGTGTGATAGATTCTGCCAGGTTGAGTGCACTGGTTTTGTGTTTTGCTGCAGGTCTTCTAGAAAATAATGACATCTTTCGCAACGCTCAAGCTGGCGTGTTAATCAGCACCCAATCACATCCTATCCTGAGACACAACCGCATCTTTGATGGGCTGGCTGCTGGCGTGGAGATTACCAACAATGCTTGTGCCACGCTGGAGGAGAACAAGATCTTCAATAACAAGTTTGGTGGCCTCTGTCTGGCCACCGGAGTGGAACCTATCATGAAAGGTTGCTTCTATGAGTTCCTTCCTTGACACTTGCTGTGACCTGATTTGTTGCTTCCCTATCTGCTCTCTGTTTGTAACGTATTGTAGAGGTGATATCAAGGTCGTAGTGTGGACACAGGTGGGGGACAGAAAGGTCATAGTGTGGACACAGGTGGAGGGACAGAAAGGTCGTAGTGTGGACACAGATGGGGGGACAGAGAGGTCGTAGTGTGGACACAGGTGGGGGACAGAGAGGTCATAGTTTGGACACAGATGGGGGGACAGAGAGGTCATATTGTGGACATAGATGGGGGGTGGGAGACAGAGAGGTCATAGGGTGGACACATATGGGGGGACAGAGAGGTCATAGTGTGGACACATATGGGGGACAGAGAGGTCATAGTTGTGGACACATATGGGGGACAGAGAGGTCGTATTGTGGACATAGATGGGGGGTGGGAGACAGAGAGGTCATAGTGTGGACACATATGGGGGGACAGAGAGGTCATAGTGTGGGCACAGATGGGGGGACAGAGAGGTCATAGTGTGGACACAGATGGGGGGACAGAGAGGTCATAGTGTGGGCACAGATGGGGGGACAGAGAGGTCATAGTGTGGGCACAGATGGGGGGACAGAGAGGTCATAGTGTGGACACATATGGGGGGGGGGGGGGGACAGAGAGGTCATAGTGTGGCACAGATGGGGGGACAGACGAGGTCATAGTGTGGCACAGATGGGGGGACAGAGAGGTCATAGTGTGGACACAGATAGGGGGACAGAGAGGTCATAGTATGGACACAGATGGGGGGACAGAAAGGTCATAGTGTGGGCACATATGGGGGGACAGAAAGGTCATAGTGTGGGCACAGATGGGGGGACAGAAAGGTCATAGTGTGGACACAGATGGGGGAGACAGAAAGGTCATAGTGTGGGCACAGATGGGGGGACAGAGAAGTCATAGTGTGGACACAGATGGGGGGACAGAGAAGTCATAGTGTGGACACAGATGGGGGACAGAGAGGTCATAGTGTGGGCACAGATGGGGGGACAGAGAGGTCATAGTGTGGACACAGATGGGGGGACAGAGAGGTCATAGTGTGGACACAGATAGGGGGACAGAGAGGTCATAGTATGGACACATGGGGGGACAGAAAGGTCATAGTGTGGACACATATGGGGAGACAGAGAGGTCATAGTGTGGCACAGATGGGGGGACAGAGAGGTCATAGTGTGGGCACAGATGGGGGGACAGAAAGATCATAGTGTGGACACAGATGGGGGGACAGAGAGGTCATAGTGTGGACACATATGGGGGGACAGAGAGGTCATAGTGTGGACACTGATGGAGGGACAGAGAGATCATAGTGTGGACACAGATGGGGAGACAGAGAGGTCATAGTGTGGACACAGATGGGGGGACAGAGAGATCATAGTGTGGGCACAGATGGGGGGACAGAGAGGTCATAGTGTGGACACAGATGGGGGGTGGGAGACAGAGAGGTCATAGTGTGGACACAGATGGGGAGACAGAAAGGTCATAGTGTGGACAGATGGGGAGACAGAGAGGTCATAGTGTGGACACAGATGGGGGGACAGAGAGGTCATAGTGTGGACACAGATGGGGGGACAGAAAGGTCATAGTGTGGACACAGATGGGGGGACAGAGAGATCATAGTGTGGGCACAGATTGGGGGACAGAGAGATCATAGTGTGGGCACAGATGGACAGAAAGGTCATAGTGTGGACACAGATGGGGAGACAGAGAGGTCATAGTGTGGACACAGATGGGGAGACAGAGAGGTCATAGTGTGGACACAGATGGGGAGACAGAGAGGTCATAGTGTGGACACAGATGGGGGGACAGAGAGGTCATAGTGTGGACACAGATGGGGGGACATAAAGGTCATAGTGTGGACACAGATGGGGGGACAGAGAGATCATAGTGTGGGCACAGATTGGGGGACAGAGAGATCATAGTGTGGGCACAGATGGACAGAAAGGTCATAGTGTGGACACAGATGGGGAGACAGAGAGGTCATAGTGTGGACACAGATGGGGGGACAGAGAGATCATAGTGTGGGCACAGATGGGGGGACAGAGAGGTCATAGTGTGGGCACAGATGGGGGGAGACAGAGGTCGTAGTGTGGACACAGATGGGGAAGGTGGGGGGACAGAGGTAATAGAGTGGGCACAGGTGGCGGGACAGAGAGTTCATAGGTCAGCATGGTCCATTCAATAAGAGCCGCTGTTCTTAAACATCTGGTGTGCTGGTGCCGAGCTAAGGGGTTCAAACCCTACACAGTTAGTTGGACTAAAATGTTGACCTATTGTCGTTGAATTGGGGACGTTAATTACAAGTGCCTCTGAATTCGGAGTGGGTTCGCCTGATGGCAAGGGACATAGTTAATAGGGAAAGCTAATCCACACGCTAAGTTCAGTCCAGCACCACTAGAAGTAGTGTGTATGGACTACGCTTGAGTTCAAATCGAGCGAGCGCAAAAAAAAAAAATATTAGAGGTCTTCTCTTTGCTGTCATATTGTGAAATATTACAGATATGATAACATAGTATTTGTGACGTTTTTCAGAGATGATAAAATAGTAATTGTTACATGTTACATAGATTATAACATAGAATTTGTTACCTGTTAGTAAATTATAACATTATTTGTTACATGTTACAGAGATGATAACATAGTATTTGATCATGTTACAGAGATACGTAGTATTTGATACATGTTACAGAGATGATAACGTAGTATTTGTTACATGGATTATGACATAGTATTTGATACATGTTACAGAGATGATAACATAGTATTTGATACATGTTACAGAGATGATAACAGTTTTTGTTACATGTTACAGAGGTAACAGTATTTGTTACATGGATTATAACAGTATTTGTTACATGTTATATCTTCTTCTTTTCGTTCATCCGGAGTGTTTTTTCAGATGTGATTGCAGTGTGTCTGTTATGCGCCCTTGGGCCGAAACCCGTAGGCCAACACATCCGACAATAGCGTGCTCTTTTGACCAGGTAGCATTCCTGGAAGACTCACTTTTGTGGTGCCATCTACAACCCTGCTGGCCAAGGTTGAACGGTCGAAGACAACGGTCATCCCTCAAAGGAAGGCAGGGACAGTCCCTAGCATTTTCCGCCATCCAAGGTTGCTTCCATAGTTGCATGGCCGACACATAGCGCCCTGGTTCTGGGCTCACCGAGGGAAATCGTCACGTCCTGCTCATCTTGGCTGCTTTAAATCCTCACTTCAGTATATTGGCCATTTTGTTTGCCCCGGGCCATTCCCGCACAAACCAGACAGGTTTGCAGACGGCATCCACTCAGCGAGTTTTCGGACATGTGCTTGTCGTTGCGCCCGTCAGAGCTGTTCCTGGCACGACAGACATTCGGAAAACTACCTAGTCAGAGCTGTTCCGAACAAGAGCGGCATTCGGAAACTAGGTAGTCAGAGCTGTTCCTAGCATGAGAGACATTCGGACGAGACATTTCACTCTGACGTAATTGCGTATTATCAATTTTTAGTTTGCCACCCGTAGGACGACACTTCCGGCGGGAATCTCTCATATCCCCCAGCTGAGAGCCTTCGAACATGTATCAGACCTGAGCATGCAGCTTGCTCAGTATCACGCCTCTATTTTTCGGTTGGTGGGTATCGGCCCGGCTCTCAGATCCGAGGGTTTGTGGCGTTCAGCCACAGCCCTTAACAGGGAGCCTTAAGAGTTTTGTCCGAACCAAGAACTTCTGCCTTCGTGCACCTGATTTAAATTTTTGACTGCTATCCTCAGTCTATCTGCAGAGCAGTAGGTTGTGTCTCTCTTAGTCTGGTCCCTATCCCATAAGCTGTCCGATATGTAGTTTTTCATCCATCTGCAGGCAAATGGGGTCGATGGGACACGCAAGCTCCCCCACCACGTCAAGGTGGAGACACATCGGGAGAGACATGTTATATAGATAACAGTATTTGTTAAATGTTACATAGATGGTAGTATTTTTAACATGTTACCTAGATGACATGGCCAATCGTGACTCATATATTTTGTTATGCTTGGTCTAGTCTAGAGCAGTCTTGGACTATCATGACTGTGTGTTGTATATTTTGTTGTGTTTAGTCTAGAGCAGTCTTGGACTATCATGACTGTGTGTCATATATTTTGTTGTGTTTAGTCTAGAGCAGTCCTGGACTATCATGACTGTGTGTCATATATTTTGTTGTATTTAGCCAAGTCTAGAGCAAATATAGACTATCCTGACTGTGTGTCATATATTTTGTTGTGTTTAGTCAAGTCTAGTGCAGTCTTGGACTATCATGACTGTGTGTCATATATTTTGTTGTGTTTAGTCAAGTCTAGAGCAGTCTTGGACTATCATGACTCTGTGTCATATATTTTGTTGTGTTTAGTCAAGTCTAGAGCAGTCTTTGACTATCATGACAGTGTGTCATATATTTTGTTGTATTTAATCTAGAGCAGTCTTTGACTATCATGACTGTGTGTCATATATTTAGTTGTGTTTAATCTAGAGCAGTCTTGGACTATCATGACTGTGTGTCATATATTTTGTTGTCTCTAGTCTAGAGCAGTCTTGGACTATCATGACTGTGTGTCATATATTTTGTTGTGTTTAGTCTAGAGCAGTCTTGGACTATCATGATTCTGTGTCATATATTTTGTTGTGTTTAGTCTAGAGCAGTCTTGGACTATCATGACTGCGTGTCATATATATTGTTATCTCTAGTCTAGAGCAGTCTTGGACTATAGTCTAGAGCAGTCTTGGACTATCATGACTGTGTGTCATATATATTGTTGTCTCTAGTCTAGAGCAGTCTTGGACTATCATGATTCTGTGTCATATATTTTGTTGTGTTTAGTCAAGTCTAGAGCAGTCTTTGACTATCATGACTGTGTATCATATATTTTGTTGTATTTAATCTAGAGCAGTCTTTGACTATCATGACTGTGTGTCATATATTTTGTTGTCTCTAGTCTAGAGCAGTCTTGGACTATCATGACTGTGTGTCATATATTTTGTTGTCTAGGGTAGTTTAGAGCAGATATGAACTATCATAACTCTGTCATATATTTTGTTGCCTCTAGTCTAGAGCAGACATTTACCATCCTGAGCCCTTCATATATTTTGTTGTGTTTAGTCTAGAGCAGTCTTGGACTATCATGATTCTGTGTCATATATTTTGTTGTGTTTAGTCTAGAGCAGTCTTGGACTATCATGACTGTGTGTCATATATTTTGTTGTCTAGGGTAGTTTAGAGCAGACATGAACTATCATAACTCTGTCATATATTTTGTTGTTATGTTTTCTATCTATGAGTAGTCTGTTGTTGTGTAAACAGTTATGCTTCTGCTTTCAGACAATGTTATATTTGGCAACCACAATATGGTGGACAAGGCTGTCAGCTCGGGTCAATGTTTGTACAAAATCTCCAGTTACACCAGCTTCCCCATGCATAAATTCTTCAGGTCAGTTGACGCTTTCCTTCTTTTGTTTTGTTTAAAAACTATGTAGTATCATGTGGTGTACATCTTTTGTGTTATCATGTAGCATTATAAATTCAGGTATTAGTTACATATGGCTGAGCTACTATAGGACAGTAGATGGTACTAACTGCTTTCTATTAGCACCGAATGTTGGATGGCGCTCACCAAACCCGATAACCCCACATTGTTCCAGCGGCTTCGGGCAAAGGAGCGCAGTTAGGAAGGTACAATCCTTGCCCTAGAGAGGAAATGCAACCTAAAAACTAAATTTCACGGCAGGGCAGACCAGTCCCTAAACTTTGGTCGGCAGCTGGTCTAGGATGGAAGCTCCTACAGGCAAACAGTTTGAGCAATGCTTTACTGATCCTGCAGATTTTGCAACATGTCGTGTTCCAGTCGTATTGATGTTAGCTTTCCTCTGGAGTAAACTAGACAGGCGGAGAGAGGGATCATGCAGCATGGGCAACATATGGTCTCTGGAGTAAACTAGACAGGCGGAGAGAGGGATCATGCAGCATCGGCAACACATGGTCTCTAAATTCACCCCAGGCTTTGTGCTAAGGAGAGGTATAACTCCATTTTACAAACTATCGTCTGATAAGACAACGGCCAGGTGCCAGTCAGAGTAACATTAGCATGTGTAGTGAACTTGTCTGTAAATACTTGTATCACAACCTGGCATTCTCAGATAAGTACCACAGAATTGTTGTACAATTTTTATTTTTTCTTCATTGTTCACATTTTTTCATTTTTTTTTTATTCTTCTCATCCTTTTCTTAGGCCTTAATGTCATCACTGGAGGGTCTCACCCGTGATTATATGTTGTGTTCTGTGTATGTATTTGTTTGCTGATGAAGACTGTCGCCGCCAACGTCCTGTATATTTTGTAGTTCTGCTCTGTAAAGCTGCATTACTTTGTGTTATTTTTATTGTTTACATTTCCACAGCTTTATCTCAGTTCCACTAATTTTATTCATACAGATATATGTATATGTGGTTACCATGTCCGTAAACTTTACATAGATATTATGTGTGGTTATCATGTCCATAAACATTATATAGATATACGTATGTGTGGTTATCATGTCCATAAACATTACATAGATATTATGTGAGGTTACCATGTCCATAAACATATACAGATGTGTGTGTGGTTACCATGTCAGTAAACATTATACAGATATATGTATGTGTGGTTACCTTGTCCGTAAACATTACATAGATATGTGTGGTTACCATGTCAGTAAACATTACATAGATATTATGTGTGGTTAACTTGTCCGTAAACATTATACAGATATATGTATGTATGGTTACCATGTCCATAAACATTATACAGATATATGTATGTGTGGTTATCATGTCCATAAACATTATACAGATATATGTATGTATGGTTATCATGTCCATAAACATTATACAGATATATGTATGTGTGGTTATCATGTCCATAAACATTATACAGATATGTATATATGTGTGGTTATTATACATGTATGTGCGCCTAGTGAATGTATGTTTTTAAACATTATACAGGTCTGTGTGTCTGGTGATGTGTGTAACATTATACAGGTCTGTGTGTCTAGTGAATGTATGTGTAAACATTATACAGGTATGTGTGTCTAGTGAATGTGTGTGTAAACATTATACAGGTGTCTGGTGAATGTGTGTGTGAACATTATACCGGTGTGTGTGTAAACATTATACCGGTGTAAACATTATACCGGTGTGTCTAGTGAACGTGTGTGTAAACATTATACAGGTCTGTGTCTGGTGAATGTGTGTAAACATTATACAGGTCTGTGCGTCTGGTGAATGTGTGTGTGAACATTATACAGGTCTGTGTGCCTAGTGAATGTGTGTGTAAACATTATACAGGTTTGTGTGTCTAGTGAATGTGTGTATAAACATTATACAGGTATGTGTGTCTAGTGAATGTGTGTGCAAACATACAGGTCTGTGTGTCTAGTGAATGTGTGTGTAAACATTATACAGGTCTGTGTGTCTAGTGAATGTGTGTGTAAACATTATACAGGTCTCTGTGTGTAAACATACAGGTCTGTGTGTCTGATGAATGTGTGTGTAAACATTATACAGGTCTGTGTGTCTAGTGAATGTGTGTGTAAACATTATACAGGTCTGTGTGTCTAGTGAATGTGTGTGTAAATATACAGATGAATGTGTGTGTAAACATTATACAGGTCTGTGTGTCTAGTGAATGTGTGTGTAAACATTATACAGGTCTGTGTGTCTAGTGAATGTGTGTGTAAATATACAGATGAATGTGTGTGTAAACATTATACACGTGTCTGGTGAATGTGTGTGTAAACATTATACAGGTCTGTGTGTCTAGTGAATGTGTTTGTAAACATTATACAGGTCTGTGTGTCTGGTGAATGTGAGTGTAAACATTATACATGTCTGTGTGTCTAGTGAATGTGTGTGTAAACATAAAGGTCTGTGTGTCTGGTGAATGTGTGTGTAAACATAAAGGTCTGTGTGTCTGGTGAATGTGTGTGTAAACATAAATGTCTGTGTGTCTGGTGAATGTGTGTGTAAATATACATGTCTGTGTGTCTGGTGAATGTGTGTGTAAACATTATACAGGTCTGTGTGTCTGGTAAATGTGTGTGTAAACATAAAGGTCTGTGTGTCTGGTGAATGTGTGTGTAAACATTATACAGGTCTGTGTGTCTGGTGAATGTGTGTGTAAACATTATACAGGTCTGTGTGTCTGGTGAATGTGTGTGTAAACATTATACAGGTCTGTGTGTCTGGTGAATGTGTGTGTAAACATTATAAAGGTCTGTGTGTCTGGTGAATGTGTGTGTAAACATAAAGGTCTGTGTGTCTGGTGAATGTGTGTGTAAACACTATACAGGTCTGTGTGTCTAGTGAATGTGTGTAAACACTATACAGGTCTGTGTGTCTGGTGAATGTGTGTGTAAACATAAAGGTCTGTGTGTCTGGTGAATGTTTGTGTAAACATTATACAGAGCTGTACATGTTGAACTGTCAGCTGTGTGTTTCTGTCATCAGGTGTCGGACATGCAACACGACAGAACGTAATGCAATCTGCATCAACTGCATCAACACTTGCCACGCAGGACATGATGTGGAATTCATTCGACATGACCGATTTTTTTGTGATTGTGGCGCTGGGACTCTGAGCAAGCACTGCCAGCTACAGGGTGAGCCCACACAGGACACAGACACTCTCTACGATTCTGCTGCCCCCATGGAGTCGCACACCCTGCGGGTCAACTGACACACGACACTGCTGCCTGCCATTGATCATTCATTCTTATCTCGTTGAACATTTCAAGTGTATGAGCGGACGGGAAACAACCACAGTGTCACTGAGCCCGCTGTGTCAGGAAAGTGACATGTGACATTGTATCGTTGGTTGTGAACTGTCACATTGATGTCCTGCTGTCAGCATTCCCTCAGTGAAATCTTCAATGGGCTGCACATTGTCAAGTCTGATCTGCTTCAGCTGCAGGTGATATGTGTAGTTGTTCATTGTTAGCAGCAACTGAAGCCAGGCTGCAGAGTGCCCTCATAGGACTAGAACTATTGTAGGGGTACCAGCGTGGATCTATGTCTGGGCAGTGTTCTTCTGCTGCTGTCCTCAATGTCATAGGACCGTCACTATTGTCAGCATGCCAACTGTGGATCTGTGTCTGAGCTGTGTTCTTCTGCTGCTGGTCATTGTTCTCAACATTTGTCAGTGTACTGTCTGTTGCAGTCACCAGTGCTCCTTTGTATTCAGTCTATATTTTCTCATCTCACCCTATACATTGACACTGATCTCCCACTCCCTGGCCCTAGTATTTTCTGCCACTTCCAATCTATAGTCCTATGGTACAGGTAACTATAAATGTCATTGAGGAGATGATATAGTGAGGGAGATTTCAATTAGGATGTAATTTAGTGAGAGAGGTGTCTATGGGGATATCATTTAGTGAGGGAGGTGTCTTTGAAGATTTGATTTAGTGAGGGAGATGTCAGTGAGGAGGTGATTTGGTGAGGGAGATGTCATTGAGGAGGTAATTTGGTGTGAGAGATGACTTTGGTGAAATGATATAGTGAGGGAGATGTCAATGAGGAAGTAATTTAGTGAGGGAGATGTCATTGAGGAGGTGATACTATAATGAGGGAGATGACACTATAATGAGGGAGATGACATTGAGTAGTTGATAAGGCTAGGTGACAACTGTTGTATGGGAAAGTTGTTGGGTAAAGCTGTTGTATAACAGTTCAGGGAAGTTGTTGGGTAAAGCTGTTGTATAACAGTTTGGGAAAGTTGTTGGGTAATGGGTAAAGCTGTTGTATGACAGTTAAGGGAAGTTGTTGGGTAAAGCTGTTGTGTAACAGTGTAGGAGAGTAGTTGTGTAAAGCTGTTGTATGACAGTTTGGGAATGATGTTGGGTAAAGCTGTTGTATGACAGTTTGAAAATGTTGTTGGGTAAAGCCGTTGTATGACACTTTGGGAATGTTGTTGGGTAAAGCTGTTGTATAACAGTTTAGGAAAGTTGTTGGGTAAAGCTGTTGTATGACAGTTTGGGAATGTTGTTGGGTAAAG
Organism: Cepaea nemoralis; assembly: GCA_014155875.1. Classification (NCBI taxonomy): domain Eukaryota; kingdom Metazoa; phylum Mollusca; class Gastropoda; order Stylommatophora; family Helicidae; genus Cepaea; species Cepaea nemoralis. Next base: position 26,494 of record JACEFZ010016449.1, on the reverse strand, counting down.
CTAGTTGACAACAGGTGTTTTGTGGCATCAGGTAAGTCCTGAGAACACTGTCAGGCAAGCATGCACACATGTCATGTATTATTTTAGTCCAAGCTTGTGCATATTTGATTGTCTACTCATGTGATTCTTGTTGACTCATTGTTTGGCTGTGTTTTCTAGAGTTGTGTGTTCATTATAAAAGCTGCTCTAGCGCAGTGGTTTGGATTCAGATGTGGGAAATATCTGCTGGATGTTCATCCACATTTTGTGGGAAATATCTGCTGGATGTTGATCCACATTTTGTGTAAATCATCTCAGAAAGTGTGGCAACCAAGAATCTAAACATGCAGGGCCAGGATTGTGGCTAGTTGTACACAATTGACAGACTGTTGCCTCTAATTATTGTGACTAGTTGTACACAATTGACAGACTGTTGCCTCTAATTATTGTGGCTAGTTGTACACATCTGACAGACTGTTGCCTCTAATTATTGTGGCTAGTTGTACACAACTGGCAGACTGTTGCCTCTAATTATTGTGGCTAGTTGTACACAACTGACAGACTGTTGCCTCTATTTATTGTGGCTAGTTGTACACAATTGACAGACTGTTGCCTCTAATTATTGGGACTAGTTGTACACAACTGACAGACTGTTCCCTCTAATTATTGTGGCTGGTTGTACACAATTGACAGACTGTTGCCTCTAATTATTGTGGCTGGTTGTACACAACTGACAGAATTGTACCGAAACCCTGGGGTAGGCTGGGTTAGGGATACACCTTCTACTTCAGGACACGTTCTGACCAACACACAGGTATAGTTCGTCTCCCGACCCCTCAGGCCCCTGGACTCTGCTTTCTCTCTCTCACTCAAACTAGGGACTATTACCTCTATGGGCTCAATCCAGATGACAAAATTTAACTCAAGTAAAAACTCTTGTGAGTACGAGTAGTGGGTGCCTACTTTCCCCCCTATTAGCTAGAAGGCAAAGAGTAGTATGTGTGTACTTGGTATCTTCCCCCATGTAGAAGGTAAGTATACGCTGGTCCGGTGGGATCAGCTATCTCATATGCGGAATGCTTCCAGCACCCCTTTAATGCACCCTCTCCCCTCTCTCATTGTGGATAAGGAAAGTACCCCATTGTTGTCCATAACTAAGGTTTAGTTAACCACAAGTCAAATTAGAGTAGTGTAGAGGGTAGAAGAAATGATGTTCCGTTAGGAACCGCGATAAGAGTGCACTCACCATGATACGATTGTATAAACTCACAAAGTGATCAGGCCGGTGCTTCTACACAACCTATCGGCGTATATTAGGTCACTGTCAATATTCTAACCCCTTCAAACTTCTCTATTCCCTTCCCGTATGCCTGAATGGTAACAGGGGACTCGATCTCGCATGCTGTCCGTAACCACGGAACACACTGACTTGCGTCGCTGCACCACAGTCCGCTCTATTAACTGTTTACATCAGGCCACTAGGTCATGCTTATAGTCTTTCGATCGAGGGAAATGTGGCAAGGAAAATAGGACTTTGATTATCCACTATCGCTTATCAGCTGTTATTAATAAAGCGTTTTGATAGTGGGGTAACAGTGCTCCGCTAATCGCCCTATGTAGGTCACCCTAACCGATCGATAACAGCTAATTAATATTAATGAGCCGGCCTGTTCTAACACACGCACTGTGCTACGGTTTACACCAGCAATCACGTACTTTGTTTAAACGCTCTAAAAAAGAAAAGTTCAATTTCAATTGGTCACTGTCAATATTCTAACCCAGTGGTTCTCAACCGGTGGGGAATTCCCCCCCAGGGGGGAATTTCAGGGTTTCCAGGGGGGGGAATGAAGACCATTTCAAGATCGTGTTAATACAAGAACCGATTACTTGACATAGTTTTTCTCTTCATACTTTACAGTTATGTATGTCTCGTCCTTCTAAACCTCATTTTATAAAGTAAGTAGACCCACTAGCAAGCCGGCAGGGGATCTTCATACTGCTCGTAGAAAAACTAAGAAGTTTAATGGACTACAAGATAGATCAGCGATTCAAAAAATAGGCACAATGAACGTCTGTGGTTTCAATAGTAAAGAAGAAGAGCTTATAGAAACAATGGAGGAGAGGAATATTGGACTGATGGGAATAGCGGACACCAGAACAAAGGGGAAAGGATGCAAGGAGCTCCACCGCAGTTACACGTTTGTTTACTCTGGAGTAGAACAGCAAGAAAGGGCAAGACACGGTGTGGGAATAGTCATCGAACCACGGCTAGCAAGAGGAATACTAGAAATAAAATATATATCAGAAAGAATCATAACAGTGAGAATAAAAGAACAAACAATCACAACATATGTACAGATAAACGCACCATGTAATGCAAACAATAATGAGCAAGAATGTGAGGACTTCAACGAAGACATACATGACGTGCTAAATAAAATAGATAAGCAGGACAACATCATAGTTATGGGAGACTTCAATGCAAGACTAGGACATAACAGAGTGGGCATAGAAAAACACCTGGGAGCATTTGGAGATCAGCAAAATGAAAGGAATGATAACGGAAGTAGACTGATAGAGCTTTGCAGCCAACACGACCTCTATATAACAAACACATTCTATAAACATAAAGATTCGCAAGTATACACCTGGTATAAATGGAACGATCTAGATACTAAAAGCCAAATTGATTTTATATTAACAAGAAATAACAGAAAGAGAAATATATTAGATGCAAGAGCAGTGCCCAATTTCAGTATAAACACAGATCATAAAGCAGTCGTTGCCACAATAAGAACCATTAGAAGAAGAAAACAAAGAGCAGGAAAATACATGCCATGCGAATCAGTAAACTTAAAAAACCTTAAAGACGAGGCAGTAAGGGAAAATTATGAGAAAGAACTAACTGAACTCTTTGTAAAATTACCTACGGAAAGAAAAACAGTGGAAGAAGAATGGGAGATGTTCAAATCAAGCATTTTAAATACTGCAAAAATAACATGCGGAACCACGAAAAAACGCAAAACACGGATAAAGAAAATAACAAGTTGGTGGAACGCAGAAGTAAAGAAAGCGGTAAAAGAAAAAAAGGAAAAATATAAAAAGTGGTTGAAGAGCAAACAGGAATGTGATTACAGAGAATACAGAATAGCGAGAAGACATGTGAGTAGAATAGTAAAGAGAGAAAAACAAAAAGACTGGGAAGAGTATGGAGAAACCCTAAATAAAAACTACAAAGAGGCAACCAGAAACTTCTACAAAAAGATAAGTGCAATGCGAACCAGAGGAGAACCCTTTGACCCAACTGAAATAATTAACAGCGAAAATGGAGAACCAATAAGTGAACAAAAACAGATCCTAATAAGATGGAAGCAGTATTTCGAACAACTTCTCAACATCCCATCAGATGTCACAGGAATTCAAGAGACCTACACAGATGTCACCGAAGAACTAGAACCAGACATACTAAAAGAAGAAATTATAGAAGCCATCAGATTAGCCCCATTGAACAAATCACCAGGACAGGATGAAATACCAAATGAACTAATTAAAGCAGCAAGAGAAGTAGGAACAGCTTGGCTACATAGACTATTCAACCATGTTTGGGTAGAACAACAGACACCACGAGACTGGGGAAACGCCATAATTATCCCAATTTGGAAAAACAAAGGCAGCAAAAGAGATTGCACACAATACAGAGGCATTTCACTGTTGAGTCATACTGGGAAAATATTTTGCAAAATTCTTGAAAAAAGATTACGAACTACTTTAGAACCCCAGCTAAGCGAAACGCAGCTTGGATTTAGGAAAAACAAAGGATGCACAGACGCCATTTTTGCTCTTAGACAACTTATAGAAAAATCAATCGAATTCAATGAAACACTCTACTTAGCCTTTGTCGACCAAGAAAAGGCATTTGATAGGGTAGATAGAAACAAGCTGTGGGAAATCCTTAAACAATATGGAGTGAGTACACATCTAACAAACCTATGTAGAAGTTTATACAACAACAGTGAATGCATAGTGAGAGCAACTGGAGGACACTCAGAACCCTTCACCATAAGATCTGGAGTACGACAAGGTTGTGTCCTGTCCCCTCTCTTGTTCATAACATATATAGACAACATATGTAAAGAAACCAGCCAAGCAGAGACAGCAAGAATACCGCATGACGAGAACACAGAAGAAGAACCATCTGCAAATCTAACCATTAGAGAACTCCTGTTTGCGGACGACCAAGCACTAATAGCAAAATCAGAAGCTGAATTACAAGACCACATGAATAGTCTAAACGAAATGTGTAGGGAACATAACATGAAAATTAGCACAAGCAAAACAGAGGTAATGACTATAACTAAAGAAGAACAAACAGCAACAATTCACCTAAACGAACATCCCTTGAAACAAGTAAAGAGCTTCAAGTACCTAGGAAGTATAATATCATCAAATGGCAGATCAGAAGACGAGATCGAAAATAGGTGCAATAAGGCAAATCAACTCATTGGACAAATGGCACCAATACTAAAGAACAAACATGTATCAATAACTACTAAGAAAGCACTTTACAACACAATCTTCCTACCAACTCTGTGCTACCAATGCCAAACCTGGACAATGACAGAAAAAGAGAAAAGAAAAATCACAACAACAGAAATGAGGTTCCTGAGAAGAATACTCAACGTATCAAGAAGAGATAAGATCAGAAATGAAGAAATCAGGACTAAAGTGGGGGTTAAAGCTGCTCTAGATTTTATTAGAAAGCAGCAAGTCAAATGGTTTGGCCATGCAAGTAGGTTACCAGTCAACAGCATGCCACAACAAGCAATGATGTACAGACCAGATGGAAACAGAGGAAGAGGCCGACCACGTAAACGTTGGACGGAGGGAATAACAGAATCCATGGGAATGTCGATATACGAAGCCCATAACCGGGCACTCTCACGAAGTTTATACTTCACCTCGACACCGCAAGGTACAAGAGGAACATGATGAGATGAGATGAGACAGAAACCACCCTTTTGACTTGGCCATCATAGACTGTAGTGACCCTTTGATGTCCATGTAGACAGCTGGCTTCGCAAAAAAGACATGTCTGTTCGTCAGACAGAAATGGACACAACTGTGGCTGCTCAGCTACTCGACCTGGGTTCTCAAACCAAGTCTTGGAACACGGAGAAGTTGACTTATTCCGTGTGGGTCAACTTTCTCTGAGTTTACCATCCTCAACCACGGGATGAATGGATTACTTCAGTTCAGGGTTCTTCGGGTGCAAAAGCAAGCCCTAAAACCCGAACTTCTGGAAAACCAGAGGTTTCAGAAAGAGATATTCCTTCGGGTTCCCCTGGCTAAAAATAGCTCGTGTATCCCATATCAGATTAAGATATGAGAACATACCTACTGGCCATTCTGTGACAGTTGCCTCTAATTATTGTGACTAGTTGTACACAATTGACATACTCTGTTGTCTCTAATTATTGTGACTAGTACACAACTGACAGACTGTTGCCTCTAATTATTGGGACTAGTTGTGCACAACTGACAGACTTGCCTCTAATTATTGTGACTAGTTGTACACATTTGACAGACTTGTTGCCTCTAATTATTGTGATTATTTGTACACAACTTACAGACTGTTGGCTCTATTTATTGTGGCTAGTTGTACACAACTGACAGACTGTTGCCTCTAATTATTGTGGCTAGTTGTACACAATTGACAGACTGTTACCTCTAATTATTGTGGCTAGTTGTACACAACTGACAGACTGTTACCTCTATTTATTGTGGCTAGTTGTACACAACTGACAGACTGTTGCCTCTAATTATTGTGGCTAGTTGTACACAATTGACATACTCTGTTGTCTCTAATTATTGTGACTAGTTGTACACAACTGACAGACTGTTGCCTCTAATTATTGGGACTAGTTGTGCACAACTGACAGACTGTTGCCTCTAATTATTGTGACTAGTTGTACACACTTGACAGACTGTTGCCTCTAATTATTGTGATTATTTGTACACAACTTACAGACTGTTGGCTCTATTTATTGTGGCTAGTTGTACACAACTGACAGACTGTTGCCTCTAATTATTGTGGCTAGTTGTACACAATTGACAGACTGTTACCTCTAATTATTGTGGCTAGTTGTGCACAATTGACAGACTGTTACCTCTATTTATTGTGGCTAGTTGTACACAACTGACAGACTGTTGCCTCTAATTATTGTGGCTAGTTGTACACACTTGACAGACTGTTGCCTCTAATTATTGTGATTATTTGTACACAACTTACAGACTGTTGGCTCTATTTATTGTGGCTAGTTGTACACAACTGACAGACTGTTGCCTCTAATTATTGTGGCTAGTTGTACACAACTGACAGACTGTTGCCTCTATTTATTGTGGCTAGTTGTACACAACTGACAGACTGTTGGCTCTATTTATTGTGGCTAGTTGTATACAACTGGCAGACTGTTGCCTCTAATTATTGTACATAGTAATAGGCCAGGACTGTGTAGCCACACACAACCACTATAGTCCAGTGCCCCTAATTGATGTGTATAAACAACTGGCCAGGATGGGGAGAGCTGCACACGGCCAGCAGTCTACAGCCACTCGTTATTGTATAGGACAACCCATGGGCTGGTGTAGAGAGTGGGGAGAGCTGCACACAGCCAGCAGTCTACAGCCACTATTTATTGTATAGGACAACCCATGGGCTGGTGTAGAGGTTGGGGAGAGCTGCACGCAGCCAGCAGTCTACAGCCACTATTTATTGTATAGGACAACCCATGGGCTAGTGTAGAGGGTGGGGAGAGCTGCACACAGCCAGCAGTCTACAGCCACTATTTATTGTATAGGACAACCCATGGGCTAGTGTAGAGGGTGGGGAGAGCTGCACACAGTCAGCAGTCTACAGCCACTATTTATTGTATAGGACAACCCATGCTCGGGGTGTGGACCATTGTAGGCAAGCAATACTAGTAGGTTCGGATTGTGGCTCACTTCAGTGGGTTGCTGATTCTCTTTTCTGCCTGATGTAGCCCTAGATATAGAGTTAGACAAGTGATTTCTGTGTGCACAAATCTGCTGTGCAAGGACATGTCTGCAGCACTGTCTGCACAAGTCTGCTGTGCCATGACATCATATTTGATGAACTGCTTCTGTTTTATCTGTCTTATGCATGGTATTTCATATGTGATTGTCTGCCCAATGTGTGTCTTGTCTGTCTATCATGTCTCTTCTAGTGTTCTAGTGTGTCTTGTCTGTCTATCACATGTTGATCTCTTCTAGTGTGTCTTGTCTGTCTATCACATGTTGATCTCTTCTAGTGTGTCTTGTCTCTCTATCACATGTTGATCTCTTCTAGTGTGTCTTGTCTCTCTATCACATGTTGATCTCTTCTAGTGTGTCTTGTCTGTCTATCACATGTTGATCTCTTCTAGTGTGTCTTGTCTGTCTATCACATGTTGATCTCTTCTAGTGTGTGTCTTGTCTCTCTATCACATGTTGATCTCTTCTAGTGTGTCTTGTCTCTCTATCACATGTTGATCTCTTCTAGTGTGTGTCTTGTCTGTCTATCACATGTTGATCTCTTCTAGTGTGTGTCTTGTCTGTCTATCACATGTTGATCTCTTCTAGTGTGTCTTGTCTGTCTATCACATGTTGATCTCTTCTAGTGTGTGTCTTGTCTGTCTATCACATGTTGATCTCTTCCAGTGTGTCTTGTCTGTCTATCACATGTTGATCTCTTCTAGTGTGTCTTGTCTGTCTATCACATGTTGATCTCTTCTAGTGTGTCTTGTCTCTCTATCACATGTTGATCTCTTCCAGTGTGTCTTGTCTGTCTATCACATGTTGATCTCTTCTAGTGTGTGTCTTGTCTGTCTATCACATGTTGATCTCTTCCAGTGTGTCTTGTCTGTCTATCACATGTTGATCTCGTCTAGTGTGTCTTGTCTGTCTATCACATGTTGATCTCTTCTAGTGTGTCTTGTCTGTCTATCACACGTTGATCTCTTCTAGTGTGTCTTGTCTGTCTATCACATGTTGATCTCTTCCAGTGTGTCTTGTCTGTCTATCACATGTTGATCTCTTCTAGTGTGTCTTGTCTGTCTATCACATGTTGATCTCTTCTAGTGTGTGTCTTGTCTCTCTATCACATGTTGATCTCTTCTAGTGTGTGTCTTGTCTGTCTATCACATGTTGATCTCTTCTAGTGTGTGTCTTGTCTCTCTATCACATGTTGATCTCTTCTAGTGTGTCTTGTCTGTCTATCACACGTTGATCTCTTCTAGTGTGTCTTGTCTGTCTATCACATGTTGATCTCTTCCAGTGTGTCTTGTCTGTCTATCACATGTTGATCTCTTCTAGTATGTGTCTTGTCTGTCTATCACAGTGGTTCTCAACGTTTTTTGGCCCATTCCCCCCTTCACCATATGTTCAGAACTCCATTCCCCCCCCCCCCCCCCCTTCCTATCAAAAATTTGGCCCGTTCCCCCCTTCACCATATTTTCAGAACGTCATTCCCCCCCTTTCATATTTCCTATCTAAAAATCCCCTCACCCCTACACAGTATACGTAAAAGTGGAAGGCAAATGTAATAGCATATACTAAAACAAGTCTAGACATCCACATAAAACATTATTTGTAGGTCTACTTACTTTATAAAATGAATTTTAGAAGGACGAGACATACATAACTGTAAAGTATGACGGGAAAAACTATGTCAAGTAATCGGTTCTTGTATTAACACGATCTTAAAATGGTCTTCATTCCCCCCCTGGAAACCATGAAATTCCCCCCTGGGGGGGAATTCCCCACCGGTTGAGAACCACTGGTCTATCACATGTTGATCTCTTCTAGTGTGTGTCTTGTCTCTCTATCACATGTTGATCTCTTCTAGTGTGTCTTGTCTGTCTATCACATGTTGATCTCTTCTAGTGTGTCTTGTCTGTCTATCACATGTTGATCTCTTCTAGTGTGTCTTGTCTCTCTATCACATGTTGATCTCTTCTAGTGTGTCTTGTCTCTCTATCACATGTTGATCTCTTCTAGTGTGTCTTGTCTCTCTATCACATGTTGATATCTTCTAGTGTGTCTTGTCTCTGTATCACATGTTGATCTCTTCTAGTGTGTCTTGTCTCTCTATCACATGTTGATCTCTTCTAGTGTGTCTTGTCTCTCTATCACATGTTGATCTCTTCTAGTGTGTGTCTTGTCTGTCTATCACATGTTGATCTCTTCTAGTGTGTGTCTTGTCTCTCTATCACATGTTGATCTCTTCTAGTGTGTGTCTTGTCTCTCTATCATGTGTTGATCTCTTCTAGTGTGTGTCTTGTCTCTCTATCACGTGTTGATCTCTTCTAGTGTGTCTTGTCTCTGTATCACATGTTGATCTCATCTAGTGTGTCTTGTCTCTCTATCACATGTTGATCTCTTCTAGTGTGTCTTGTCTGTCTATCACATGTTGATCTCTTCTAGTGTGTTTTGTCTCTCTATCACATGTTGATCTCATCTAGTTTGTCTTGTCTCTCTATCACATGTTGATCTCTTCTAGTGTGTGACTTGTCTGTCTATCACATGTTGATCTCTTCTAGTGTGTGTCTTGTCTCTGTATCACATGTTGATATCTTCTAGTGTGTGTCTTGTCTCTCTATCACATGTTGATCTCTTCTAGTGTGTCTTGTCTCTCTATCACATGTTGATCTCATCTAGTGTGTCTTGTCTCTCTATCACATGTTGATCTCTTCTAGTGTGTCTTGTCTGTCTATCACATGTTGATATCTTCTAGTGTGTGACTTGTCTGTCTATCACATGTTGATATCTTCTAGTGTGTCTTGTCTCTCTATCACATGTTGATCTCTTCTAGTGTGTCTTGTCTGTCTATCACATGTTGATCTCTTCTAGTGTGTCTTGTCTCTCTATCACATGTTGATCTCTTCTAGTGTGTGTCGTGTTTCTCTATCACATGTTGATCTGTCTGTTTACCAGTGACTTGTATCTGTTATCTCTGTAAGTTAATTCAATGTATCACTTGCATACATTTGTGGATAAACTCATGCCAGATTCTTACTGTGCATTATATAATACGTTTGATATGATAATAGATCAATAATAAAACTTCTATTGCAATGCATCTTTGTTATGTCCATACTTGGATTTACATCACATCCAGTGTTGTTGAACAGTTGCTGGTTGTGTATGTGAGACACCTCTGTTGCTGGTCGTGTATGTGAGACACCTGTATTGCTGGTCAGGTATGTGAGACACCTGTGTTGCTGGTCGTGTATGTGAGACATCGAACCCCACCATACAGTCAGTGCCCTCAAGTAATGATTCAACTCAGGACTTCAGGCAGCCTAACCCAAACAGAAAGTGCGCCAACTACCACAGCGATAGGTATCTCGGCTGTCCCTGCCACCAAGAGAGCAAGGAAGCAATCAAAATTGCCATCAAAGCATATGTACCATATAAAGAGGCTAGGAAGCAGTACGAGGCGACCAACCAACAAAATATGACAAAGCACAATTGGAAGGCCAACTGAAGGACCTGAGGTTGAAAGTTACTTGCATGGAGGAGAAGAGCCACAGATAACAGCCGTTCAGCGCATTCTGGATGAATTGAAGCAAGTACAGCAGAAGATTGAACAGGATAACGCTCAAATGGCTACAATCAAAGCCAAGACGGAAGAGACTCTTAAAAAGATTCAAGAAGAAAGAGAACAGATAGAACGGTTCAAAACAAAGAAAGACACAGGTCCCACACAGAAGAGGAAGCAACAGAGGAGGAAGAAAACCAAGATGACAGGGACCAAAAGTGGATGGTGGCAGAAGAAAATAGTATTCTCCACCAAGATCAAGCTATCAAGCCTTCCACGACACGAGATACCACAGAAAGCCAAGAAGATTCAAAGATATACCAAGATAGATGGAATCTCAGAAGTGGGGGTGCGATGCCACCAAGTTGTTCACTATCACAGGCGAGCAACCCCAGTTAGTCAGAAGTGACAATTGTTGATCTCTGACCGAGACCACAATGTGTCAGAAATTGACTCAGAACAAAATCTACATTGGTGAGATAAAGATTAAGCCCATGAATATCCAAGAGTACAGCTGCAAGTGGCTCGTTAAACAAAGATGAAATTAGCTGGTCTTGATATTCCCTAAAGGGGTGGGAAAAGGGAAAATTAGATGCCTAGGTTTATGTATACTGCTAGACTACTAGGCAGTGTAGATTTTTCCCTGCCTGATATGTAGGTAAGCCTGCCTTCCCCTCCCCCCCCCCCCCCCCCCCCCCAAATCACCAATGTACACAAACAAACATGTACGCACAATTGGAAAATAACAGAACTATGAGTTTAAAACAAACTGCAATCACTAATTACTATGAATATCATTGAACATATGATGGTTATTAAGATGATGATGGTGAAACTATAGAGGTTTATGCAATATAATAATCACATAAAACAAATACATATCTCTAAAGTTACTTGTATCCTCTCTGGGTGTGTGGCCGGGTTACAAGTGATAGACACACAGCCAGTCGGTATTCAGAACAACAGTGTTCCATCCTGACGTCACCTGGTCGTTGTCACTGAACGGAAAAATCTGGGCTCCTGTTGAGTGCTTGGAAGACATAATCAAGAATGTGTATTATCTGGTTCTACATCAGTACAATCCTATGTTATATACATTCTATCACCCCCATATACACACTCACATTGAAAAGTCTGGCAATTACTATCTTCCAGCTTTACTGTGTTCACTCTCCTCTTTATCACTCTATATCTCTCTCCTACTGTCTAGTCGGGGAGGACTGTTCCATCGTCTAAAACGCCTATAGTTGCAACTGATGCCATCCCTTGTGACGTCCAGTCATGAGGAATGAAATGTAAGTCCATGTCACTTAATTCAGACACCCGGTTCTTTACAGCCGCTCCGTTCAAAAGGTTGGTTAGCAGATCAAAGAGTCGGTAGTGGTATCATAAGTCTCTGATCTCCAGGCTTAAGTGCCATGATCCAGTCACTGGTAAAACACTCCCTGAAAGAATAAATACCATGAGACGGGGCGGAAACACAACTACAGCGGGCCTTATATGAGTGCGTGTCTGACCAGACATGTGAAAAGCCACCAGAGTTGAAACTCACTAACAGACAGAAAATACTGACCCCAGGAAGCGAAATCGAAGCCCTATCTAGACAAGGAGACGTGCGAGATAAACTATAAGGGCCCCAATTATAACCGACCGAAAAAACGACGGTTGAACGGGGACAAAACATCTTTTCTCAAAAGCTGGACTGGATTGGATCTAAACAACAGTAAGAATGGGATCTTGACAACAGTAAGAATGGGATGTAGACAGCAGTAAGGATGCGATCTAGACAACAGTAAGAATGCGATCTAGACAACAGTAAGAGTGGGATCTAAACAACAGTAAGAATGCGATCTAGACAACAGTAAGAGTGGGATCTAGACAACAGTAAGAATGGGATCTAGACAACAGTAAGAGTGGGATCTAGACAACAGTAAAAGTGGGATCTAGACAACAGTAAGAGTGGGATCTAGACAACATTAAGAATGGGATCTAGACAACATTAAGAATGGGATCTAGACAACGGTAAGAGTGGGATCTAGACAACGGTAAGAGTGGGATCTAGACAACAGTAAGAGTGGGATCTAGACAACAGTAAGAATGGGATCTAGACAACAGTAAGAATGCGATCTAGACAACGGTAAGAGTGGGATCTAGACAACGGTAAGAGTGGGATCTAGACAACAGTAAGAGTGGGATCTAGACAACAGTAAGAGTGGGATCTAGACAACGGTAAGAGTGGTATCTAGACAACAGTAATAGTGGCATCTAGACAACAGTAAGAATGCGATCTAGACAACAGTAAGAGTGGGAGCTAGACAACAATAAGAATGCTATCTAGACAACAACAATAAGAATACGATCTAGACAACCGTAAGAATGGGATGTAGACAACAGTAAGAGTGGGATCTAGACAACAGTAAGAGTGGGATCTAGACAACAACAGTAAGAGTGGGATCTAGACAACGGTAAGAGTGGGATCTAGACAACGGTAAGAGTGGGATCTAGACAACAGTAAGAGTGGGATCTAGACAACAGTAAGAGTGGGATCTAGACAACAGTAAGAGTGGGATCTAGACAATGGTAAGAGTGGGATCTAGACAACAACAGTAAGAATGGGATCTAGACAACAGTAAGACTGGGATCTAGACAACAACAGTAAGAATGCGATATAGACAACGGTAAGAGTAGGATCTAGACAATAACGTCAAGAATGCGATCTAGACAACAGTAAGAATGGTATCTTGACAACAGTAAGAATGGGATGTAGACAGCAGTAAGGATGCGATCTAGACAACAGTAAGAATGCGATCTAGACAACAGTAAGAGTGGGATCTAAACAACAGTAAGAATGCGATCTAGACAACAGTAAGAATGCGATCTAGACAACAGTAAGAGTGGGATCTAGACAACAGTAAGAATGGGATCTAGATAACAGTAAGAGTTGGATCTAGACAACAGTAAAAGAGGGATCTAGACAACAGTAAGAGTGGGATCTAGACAACAGTAAGAGTGGGATCTAGACAACAGTAAGAATGGGATCTAGACAACAGTAAGAGTGGGATCTAGACAACGGTAAGAGTGGGATCTAGACAACGGTAAGAGTGGGATCTAGACAACAGTAAGAATGCGATCTAGACAACAGTAAGAATGCGATCTAGACAACAGTAAGAGTGCGATCTAGACAACGGTAAGAGTGGGATCTAGACAACAGTAAGAGTGGGATCTAGACAACAGTAAGAGTGGGATCTAGACAACAGTAAGAGTGGGATCTAGACAACAGCAAGAGTGGATCTAGACAACAGTAAGAATGGGATCTAGACACCAGTAAGAGTGGGATCTAGACAACGTAAGAATGGATCTAGACAACAGTAAGAGTGGATCTAGACAACAGTAAGAGTGGGATCTAGACAACAGTAAGAGTGGGATCTAGACAACAGTAAGAGTGGGATCTAGACACCAGTAAGAGTGGGATCTATCTAGACCAACAGTATAAGAAATGGGATCTAGACATCATATAGGAATGGGGATCTAGATCACTAGTAAGAGTGGGATCTAGACAACAGTAAAAGGTGGGATCTAGGACAACAGTAGAGTGGGATCTATACAACAGTAGGAATGGGATTCGTAGACAATCAGTAAGAGTGCGATCTATACAACAGTAAGAGTGGGAATCCTAGACAACCAGTAATGAGTGGGATCTACGACAACAGTAAGAGTGGAGTCTAGACAACAGTAAGAGTGGGATCTAGACAACAGTAAGAGTGGGATCTAGATAAAGTAAGAGTGGGATCTAGACAACAGTAAGAGTGGGATCTAGACAACAGTAAGAGTGGGATCTAGACAACAGTAAGAATGGGATCTAGACAACAGTAAGAGTGGGATCTAGACAACAGTAAGAGTGGGATCTAGACAACAATAAGAGTGGGATCTAGACAACAGTAAGAGTGTGGATCTCGACAACAGTAGAAGTGGGATCTAGGAAAACAGTACGAGTGGGATCTAGACAACAGTAAGAGTGGGATCTAGACAAACAGTAAGAGTGGGATTCTAGACTAACAGTAAGAGTGGGATCTAGACAACAATAGAATGGATCTAGACAACAGTAAGAGTGGGATCTAGACAACAGTAAGAGTGGGATCTAGTACAACAGTAAGAAGTGGGATCTAGCCACAACAGTAAGGAGTGGGATCTAGACAACAGTAAGAGTGGGATCTAGACAAACAGTTAGAGTGGGATCTAGAACAGTAAGAGTGGGATCTAGACAACAGTAAGAAGGGATTAGACAACAAGTAAGAGTGGGATCTAGACAACAGTAAGAGTGGGATCTAGACAACAATTAAGAATGCGATCTAGACAACAGTAAGAGTGGGATCTAGACAACAGTAAGAGTGGGATCTAGACAACAGTAAGAGTGGATCTAGACAACAGTGAAGAGTGCGATCTAGAGGTCTAGACAACAGTAAGAGTGGGATCTAGACAACAGTAAGAGTGGGATCTAGACAACAGTAGAGAATGGGATCTTAGACAACAGTAAGAGTGGCGATCTAGACAACAGTAAGAGTGGGATCTAGACAACAGTAAGAGTGGGATCTAGACAACAGAAGAGTGGGATCTAGACAACAGTAAGAGTGGGATCTAGACAACAGTAAGAGTGGGATCTAGACAACAGTAAGAGTGGATCTAGACAACAGTAAGAGTGGGATCTAGACAACAGTAAGAGTGGGATCAGACAACAGTAAGAGTGGGATCTAGACAAAGTAAGAGTGGGATCTAGACAAAGTAAGATGGGATCTAGACAACGAAGAGTGGGATCTAGACAACAGTAAGAGTGGGATCTAGACAACAGTAAGAGTGGGATCTGACAACAGTAAGAGTGGGATCTAGACAACATAAGAGTGGGATCTAACAACAGTAAGAGTGGGATCTAGACAACAGTAAGAGTGGGATCTAGACAACAGTAAGAGTGGGATCTAGAAGTAAGAGTGGGATCTAGACAACGTAAGAGTGGGATCTAGACAACAGTAAGAGTGGGATCTAGACAACAGTAAGAGTGGGATCTAGACAACAGTAAGAGTGGGATCTAGACAACAGTAAGAAGTGGGATCTAGACAACAGTAAGAGTGGGATCTAGACAACAGTAAGAGTGGGATCTAGACAACAGTAAGAGTGGGATCTAGACAACAATATGAATGTGATCTAGACAACAGTAAGAATGCGATCTAGACAACAGTAAGAGTGGGATCTAGACAACAGTAAGAGTGGGATCTAGACAACAGTAAGAGTGGGATCTAGACAACAGTAAGAGTGGGATCTAGACAACAGTAAGAGTGGGATCTAGACAACAGTAAGAGTGGGATCTAGACAACAGTAAGAATGGGATCTAGACAACAGTAAGAGTGTGATCTAGACAACAATAAGAGTGGGATCTAGACAACAATAAGAGTGGGATCTAGACAACAGTAAGAGTGGGATCTAGACAACAGAAAGAGTGGGATCTAGACAACAGTAAGAGTGGGATCTAGACAACAGTGAGAGTGGGATCTAGACAAAAACAGTAAGAGTGGGATCTAGACATCAGTAAGAGTGGGATCTAGACAACAATAAGAATGCGATCTAGACAACAGTAAGAGTGGGATCTAGACAACAGTAAGAGTGGGATCTAGACAACAGTAAGAGTGGGATCTAGACAACAGTAAGAGTGGGATCTAGACAACAGTAAGAGTGTGATCTAGACAACAGTAAGAGTGGGATCTAGACAACAGTAAGAGTGGGATCTAGACAACAGTAAGAGTGAGATCTAGACAACAGCAATAGTGGCATCTAGACAACAGTAAGAATGCGATCTAGACAACAGTAAGAGTGGGAGCTAGACAACAATAAGAATGCTATCTAGACAACAACAATAAGAATACGATCTAGACAACCGTAAGAATGGGATGTAGACAACAGTAAGAGTGGGATCTAGACAACAGTAAGAGTGGGATCTAGACAACAACAGTAAGAGTTAGATCTAGACAACAGTAAGAGTGGGATCTAGACAACGGTAAGAGTGGGATCTAGACAACAGTAAGAGTGGGATCTAGACAACAGTAAGAGTGGGATCTAGACAACAGTAAGAGTGGGATCTAGACAACAACAGTAAGAATGCGATCTAGACAATGGTAAGAGTGGGATCTAGACAACAACAGTAAGAATGGGATCTAGACAACAGTAAGAGTGGGATCTAGACAACAACAGTAAGAATGCGATATAGACAACGGTAAGAGTAGGATCTAGACAATAACGTCAAGAATGCGATCTAGACAACAGTAAGAGTGGGATCTAGACAACAGTAAGAGTGGGATCTAGACAACAACAACAGTAAGAATGCGATCTAGACAATGGTAAGAGTGGGATCTAGACAACAACAGTAGGAATGGGATCTAGACAACAGTAAGAGTGGGATCTAGACAACAGTAAGAATGCGATCTAGACAACGGTAAGAGTGGGATCTAGATAACAACAGTAAGAATGGGATCTAGACAACAGTAAGAGTGGCATCTAGACAACAGTAAGAATGCGATCTAGACATCAGTAAGAATGGGGATCTAGATAATAGTAAGAGTGGGATCTAGACAACAGTAAAAATGGGATCTAGACAACAGTAAGAATGGGATCTATACAACAGTAAGAATGGGATATAGACATCAGTAAGAATAGGATCTAGACAACAGTAAGAGTGGGATCTATAAAACAGTAAGAGTGGGATCTAGACAACAGTAAGATTGGGATCTAGACAACGGTAAGAGTGGGATCTAGACAACGGTAAGAGTGGGATCTAGACAACGGTAAGAGTGGGATCTAGACAACAGTAAGAGTGGGATCTAGACAACGGTAAGAGTGGGATCTAGACAAAAGTAAGAATGCGATCTAGACAACAGTAAGAATGCGATCTAGACAACAGTAAGAGTGGGATCTAGACAACAGTAAGAGTGGGATCTAGACAACAGTAAGAATGCGATCTAGACAACAGTAAGAGTGGGATCTAGACAAAAGTAAGAATGGGATCTAGACAACAGTAAGAGTGGGATCTAGACAACAGTAAGAGTGGGATCTAGACAACAGTAAGAGTGGGATCTAGACAACAGTAAGAGTGGGATCTAGACAACAATATGAATGCGATCTAGACAACAGTAAGAATGCGATCTAGACAACAGTAAGAGTGGGATCTACACAACAGTAAGAGTGGGATCTACACAACAGTAAGAATGGGATCTAGACAACAGTAAGAATGGGATCTAGACATCAGTAAGAATGGGGATCTAGATAATAGTAAGAGTGGGATCTAGACAACAGTAAAAATGGGATCTAGACAACAGTAAGAATGGGATCTATACAACAGTAAGAATGGGATATAGACAACAGTAAGAATGGGATCTAGACAACAGTAAGAGTGGGATCTATAAAACAGTAAGAGTGGGATCTAGACAACAGTAAGATTGGGATCTAGACAACGGTAAGAGTGGGATCTAGACAACGGTAAGAGTGGGATCTAGACAACAGTAAGAGTGGGATCTAGACAACGGTAAGAGTGGGATCTAGACAACAGTAAGAGTGGGATCTAGACAACAGTAAGAATGCGATCTAGACAACAGTAAGAGTGCGATCTAGACAACAGTAAGAGTGGGATCTAGACAACAGTAAGAGTGGGATCTAGACAACAGTAAGAATGCGATCTAGACAACAGTAAGAGTGGGATCTAGACAACAGTAAGAATGGGATCTAGACAACAGTAAGAGTGGGACCTAGACAACAGTAAGAGTGGGATCTAGACAACAGTAAGAGTGGGATCTAGACAACAATATGAATGTGATCTAGACAACAGTAAGAGTGGGATCTAGACAACAGTAAGAGTGGGATCTACACAACAGTACGAGTGGGATCTAGACAACAGTAAGAGTGGGATATAGACAACAGTAAGAGTGGGATCTAGACAACAGTAAGAGTGGGATCTAGACAACAGTAAGAATGGGATCTAGACAACAGTAAGAGTGTGATCTAGACAACAATAAGAGTGGGATCTAGACAACAATAAGAGTGGGATCTAGACAACAGTAAGAGTGGGATCTAGACAACAGTAAGAGTGGGATCTAGACAACAGTAAGATGGGGATCTAGACAACAGTGAGAGTGGGATCTAGACAAAAACAGTAAGAGTGGGATCTAGACATCAGTAAGAGTGGGATCTAGACAACAATAAGAATGCGATCTAGACAACAGTAAGAGTGGGATCTAGACAACAGTAAGAGTGGGATCTAGACAACAGTAAGAGTGGGATCTAGACAACAGTAAGAGTGGGATCTAGACAACAGTAAGAGTGGGATCTAGACAACAGTAAGAGTGGGATCTAGACATACAGTAAGAGTGGGATCTAGACAAGAACAGTAAGAGTGGGATCTAGACAACAGTAAGAGTGGGATCTAGACAACAGTGAGAGTGGGATCTAGACAACAACAGTAAGAGTGGGATCTAGACAACAGTAAGAGTGGGATCTAGACAACAAGTAAGAAGTGCGATCTAGACAACAGTAAGAGTGGGATCTAGACAACAGTAAGAGTGGGATCTAGACAACAGTAAGAATGTGATCTTGACAACAGTAAGAGTGGGATCTAGACAACAGTAAGAGTGGGATCTAGACAACAGTAAGAGTGGGATCTAGACAACAGTAAGAGTGGGATCTAGACAACAACAGTAAGAGTGGGATCTAGACAACAGTAAGAGTGGGATCTAGACAACAGTAAGAGTGGGATCTAGACAACAGTAAGAGTGGGATCTAGACAACAACAGTAAGAGTGGGATCTAGACAACAGTAAGAGTGGGATCTAGACAACAGTAAGAGTGGGATCTAGACAACAGTAAGAGTGGGATCTAGACAACAGTAAGAGTGGGATCTAGACAACAGTAAGAGTGGGATCTAGACAACAGTAAGAGTGGGATCTAGACAACAGTAAGAGTGGGATCTAGACAACAGTAAAGAGTGGGATCTAGACAACAGTAAGAGTGGGATCTAGACAACAGTAAGAAGTGGGATCTAGACAAACAGTAAGAGTGGGATCTAGACAACAGTAAGAAGTGGGATCTAGACAACAGTAAGAGTGGGATCTAGACAACAGTAAGAGTGGGATCTAGACAACAGTAAGAGTGGGATCTAGACAACAGTAAGAGTGGGATCTAGACAACAGTAAGAAGTGGGATCTAGACAACAGTAAGAGTGGGAATCTAGACAAACAGTAAGAGTGGGATCTAGACAACAGTAAGAGTGGGATCTAGACAACGTAAGAGTGGGGATCTAGACACGGTACGAGTGGATCTAGACAACAGTAAGAGTGGATCTAAGACACACGGTAAGAGTGGGATCTAGACAACGGTAAGAGTGGGAATCTAGACAACAGTAAGAGTGCGATCTAGACAACAGTAAGAGTGGATCTAGACAACAGGTAAGAGTGGGATCTAGACAAACAGTAATAGTGTGATCTAGACAACAGTAAGAGTGGGATCTAGACAACGAGTAAGAGGTGGGAGTCTAGACAACAGTAAGAAGTGTGATCTAGAACAACAAGTAGAATATGGGATCTAGACAACAGTAAGAGTTGGATCTAGACAACAGTAAGAGTTGGGATCTAGACAACAGTAAGAGTGGGATCTAGACAACAGTAAGATGGGATCTAGACAACAGTAAGAGTGGATCTAGACAACAGTAAGAGTGGGATCTAGACAACAGTAAAGTGGGATCTAGACAACAGTAAGAGTGGGATCTAGACAACAGTAAGAGTGGGATCTAGACAACAGTAAGAGTGGGATCTAGACAACAGTAAGAGTGGGATCTAGACAACAGTAAGAGTGGGATCTAGACAACAGTAAGAGTGGGATCTAGACAACAGTATGAATGTGATCTAGACAACAGTAAGAATGCGATCTAGACAACAGTAAGAGTGGGATCTAGACAACAGTAAGAGTGGGATCTAGACAACAGTAAGAATGCGATCTAGACAACAGTAAGAGTGGGATCTAGACAACAGTAAGAGTGGGATCTAGACAACAGTAAGAGTGGGATCTAGACAACAGTAAGAATGGGATCTAGACAACAGTAAGAGTGTGATCTAGACAACAATAAGAGTGGGATCTAGACAACAATAAGAGTGGGATCTAGACAACAGTAAGAGTGGGATCTAGACAACAGTAAGAGTGGGATCTAGACAACAGTAAGAGTGGGATCTAGACAACAGTGAGAGTGGGATCTAGACAAAACAGTAAGAGTGGGATCTAGACATCAGTAAGAGTGGGATCTAGACAACAGTAAGAATGCGATCTAGACAACAGTAAGAGTGGGATCTAGACAACAGTAAGAGTGGGATCTAGACAACAGTAAGAGTGGGATCTAGACAACAGTAAGAGTGGGATCTAGACAACAGTAAGAGTGTGATCTAGACAACAGTAAGAGTGGGATCTAGACAACAGTAAGAGTGGGATCTAGACAACAGTAAGAGTGGGATCTAGACAACAGCAATAGTGCCATCTAGACAACAGTAAGAATGCGATCTAGACAACAGTAAGAGTGGGAGCTAGACAACAATAAGAATGCTATCTAGACAACAACAATAAGAATACGATCTAGACAACCGTAAGAATGGGATGTAGACAACAGTAAGAGTGGGATCTAGACAACAGTAAGAGTGGGATCTAGACAACAACAGTAAGAGTGGGATCTAGACAACAGTAAGAGTGGGATCTAGACAACGTAAGAGTGGGATCTAGACAACAGTAAGAGTGGGATCTAGACAACAGTAAGAGTGGGATCTAGACAACAGTAAGAGTGGGATCTAGACAACAACAGTAAGAATGCGATCTAGACAATGGTAAGAGTGGGATCTAGACAACAACAGTAAGAATGGGATCTAGACAACAGTAAGAGTGGGATCTAGACACAACAGTAAGAATGCGATATAGACAACGGTAAGAGTAGGATCTAGACAATAACGTCAAGAATGCGATGTAGACAACAGTAAGAGTGGGATCTAGACAACAGTAAGAGTGGGATCTAGACAACACACAGTAGAATGCGATCTAGACATGGTAAGAGTGGGATCTAGACAACAACAGTAGGAATGGGATCTAGACAACAGTAAGAGTGGGATCTAGACAACAGTAAGAATGCGATCTAGACAACGGTAAGAGTGGGATCTAGATAACAACAGTAAGAATGGGATCTAGACAACAGTAAGAGTGGGATCTAGACAACAGTAAGAATGGGATCTAGACAACGGTAAGAGTGGGATCTAGACAACAGTAAGAGTGGGATCTAGACAACAGTAAGAATGGGATCTAGACAACAGTAAGAGTGGGATCTAGACAACAGTAAGAATGGGATCTAGACAACAGTAAGAATGGGGATCTAGATAATAGTAAGAGTGGGATATCTATAAACAGTAAGAGGGGATCTAGACAACAGTAAGATTGGGATCTAGACAACGGTAAGAGTGGGATCTAGACAAACGGTAAGAGTGGGATCTAGACAACTGTAAGAGTGGGATCTAGACAAACAGTAGAGTGGGATCTAGACAACGGTAAGAGTGGGATCTAGACAAAGTAAGAATGGCGATCTAGACAACAGTAAGAATGCGATCTAGACAACAGTAAGAGTGGGATCTAGACAACAGTAAGAGTGGGATTCTAGACAACAGTAGAATGCGATCTAGTACAAACAGTAGAGTTGGGCTCTAGACACAAAGTAAGAATGGGCTCTAGACAACAGTAAGAGAGGGATCTAAACCACCAGTAAGAGTGGGATCTAGACAATCAGTAAGAGTGGGATCTAGACAACGTTAAGAGTGGGATCTAGACAACAGTAATGAATGTGATCTAGACAAACAGTAAGAATGCGATCGAAGACAACAGTAAGAAGTGGGATCTATGACAACCTAGTAAGAGTTGGGATCTAGACAAACAGTAAGAATGGGATCTAGACAACAGTAAGAGTGGGATCCTAGACAACAGTAAGAAATGGGATGGCGGTAGACATCCAGTAAGAATTGGGGATCTAGATAATATGTAATAGTGGGATCTAGACAAAAGTAAAAATGGGATCTAGACAACAGTAAGAATGGGATCTATACAACGATAAGAATGGGATATAGACAACAGTAAGAATGGATCTAGACAACCAGTAAGAGTGGGATCTATAAAACAGTAAGAGTGGATCTAGACAACAGTAAGATTGGGAATCTAGGACACGGTAAGAGTGGGATCTAGACAACGGTAAGAGTGGGATCTAGACAACAGTAAGAGTGGGATCTAGATAACGGTAAGAGTGGGATCTAGACAAAAGTAAGAGTGGGATCTAGACAACAGTAAGAATGCGATCTAGACAACAGTAAGAATGCGATCTAGACAACAGTAAGAGTGGGATCTAGACAACAGTAAGAGTGGGATCTAGACAACAGTAGAATGCGATCTAGACACAGTAAGAGTGGGATCTAGACACAGTAGAGAATGGGATCTAGACAACAGTAAAGAGTGGGATCTGGACAACAGTAAGAGTGGGATCTAGACAACAGTAAGAGTGGGATCTAGGACAACATATGAATGTGATCTAGACAACAGTAAGAGTGGGATCTAGACAACAGTAAGAGTGGGTCTACACAACAGTACGAGTGGGATCTAGACAACAGTAAGAGTGGGATCTAGACAACAGTAGAGTGGGATCTAGACAACAGTAGAATGGGATCTAGACAACAGTAAGAATGGGAATCTAGACAACAGTAAGAGTGTGATCTAGACACAATAAGAGTGGGATCTAGACAACAATAAGAATTGGATCTAGACAACGTAAGAGTGGGATCTAGACAACAGTAAGAGTGGGATCTAGACAACACAGTAGAGAGTGGGATCTAGACAACAGTAAGAGTGGGATCTAGACAACAAGTAAGAGTGGGATCTAGACACACGTGAAGAGTGGGATCTAGACAACAACATAAGAGTGGGATCTAGACAACAGTAAGAGTGGGATCTAGACAACAGGTAAGAGGGGATCTAGGACAACAACAGTAAGAGTGGGATCTAGACAACAGTAAGAGTGGGATCTAGACAACAGTTGAGAGTGGGATCTAGACAACAACAGTAAGAGTGGGATTTAGACAACAAGTAAGAGTGGGCTCTAGACAACAGATAGAAGTGCGATCTAGACAACAGTAAGAGTGGGATCCTAGGACAACAGTAAGAGTGGGATCTAGACAACAGTAAGAGGGGGATCTAAAAACAACAGTAAGAGGGGGATCTAGACAACTAGAGTGGATCTAGAAAAACAGTAAGAGTGGGATCTAGACAAAAATAAAAAGGATCTAGACAACAGTAAAGGGGATCTGGGACAACATAAAAAATTGGATCTAGACAACGTAAGAGTGGGATCTAGACAACATAAGGTGGGATCTAGACAACAGTAAGGTGGGATCTAGAAAACAATAAGGGGGGGTCTAGACAAAGAAAGGGGGATCAAACAACAAAGATGGGATCTAGAAAAAAGAGAGTGGGATCTAGACAACGTAAGAGGGGGGATCTAGACAACGGGAGGTGGGATCTAGACAAAAAAGTAAAGTGGATCTAGACAACAGTAAGAGTGGGATCTAGACAACATGAATGGATCTAGACAACGTAAGAGTGGGATCTAGACAACGTAAGAGTGGGATCTAGACAACAGTAAGAGTGGGATCTAGACAACAGTAAAAAGGGGATCTAGACAACTAAGAGTGGGATTAGACAAAAATAAGAGTGGGATCTAGACAACAGAAAGAGTGGGATCTAGAAAAAAATAAAAATGCGTTTCCATTAGAGCGGATCGGGACTTAACTGGGGGATGGCAACGTCCTTGTTTCTCGTAGTCAGGGGCACGCGAGGGGCGAGCCAAAATTTTCAAATATTTTCTAAATTGCTTATTAATTATGCAACCTGTAAAGTTGGAAAGCTCTTGAGAAAAAAAAAAAAAATCCATCTGTACCGTATCCAAGTCTGTAGGTCAATTCTAAACTGGGATATTAATGTTTGTGACTGTCATTATATTATTATTAATATTTATAATTTTTAATAATTTTGGCAATTTTGGTCATTTAACTCAGTATTTAAAAATTGTGTTTTTATTTATGAACCTGAAACCATCACAGTTGAATACAGCTCGACAAGACAAATCTAACGGTATCTCAATTGAGACTCTACATCAATTTTAAGCAGAGTTATTAAATATTTTTGTGTCATGATCTACAACAGGCAGTGCATAAGAAATATGAGCAAATAAGCAGTTCTGCTCGCGGTCCACTAAATTGGGACGAGCTAAGAGTAAGAACATTAAATTTTACTTTCTAATTACTGTGGCTTATTTATGAGTTTATCTTTAAACGAACCACATAGCAACCATATTATATTGTTGCGCCCGGGACAGCAAGGCCTAACTTGACATGTTATTTGTTATCTATCTTTCTATAGATAGGAATTTGCTGTTATCTAATTAATAGTTAAAAATAATCGCAAATTGATTATTATTCATAAAATATCATGTGCATTGCTAATTATTGGCTTACAAATCTGGCAAGATGTATATTTTATTATGCAGACTGGTAAAAGGAAAGTCACGGTGATGTTCCTGTTTCGATAGGATGTGCTGTGACCTAATTAAAGATTAAAAATAGCCGCCCATTTATATTAATTAAATGTCATGTGAAATGTTCATCGTAAGTCAAAGAACAATTCATGAAAATGTAATCACAGTGTCTTGATGTACCCACTGCATTGCAACAGCTTTTTTGTTGTTGATTAAATAATACCCTGCAATAATGTAAGTAAATAAGTTTGTAACTGTTGCATAAATTAAGCAACCACTATAGTAAATAGTACTATAGCAGTAATAATTGATTTCTACTTCTGCTCTATAATTACAGTATTTTGTAACTAAAAGTAATTAATAATTAAATACTAACTTTAGAAAAAACAAACCATAACTTGTTTCACAGTATTTTATTTAAATTTAAATAATTATGTACTGCTAAGAAAAAAAAGTACTCCTTACAGGTTTATAGACGGGTCTGAAAACTGGCTTTCAAAATTATTTTTAATCATATCAAAGGGTGAACAATTATACAAGTATACAGATAAATTACTGCTACAAATGAAACTTGTATTCCGTTTAATTTTAGTAGTTAAATTGCCAGTTCTAATTATAAAATAAATACGAGTCCGCTACTATGCAATGCTAGACATGGGTCCGCCATTGTGAGTTTTGCGTTATGCGATGATATAGATATCTATATCTCATTGTTATGCTAAAATTGTTTATTGTTTTCCAAAAAAGTAAGAAACAGTAATTATTGAAACTTCAAATATATGTAAAAATGAACACAGAATTAAAAAATGCATCAAAAAGTCAACCAATCAATCAATCAGGTGCCGTCTCCACAAAGAAGGTTGGTTGCAATGGATCTCCAACACTGTCTGTCTCTTTCCCTGACTGTACATTCTGTCAGGCTGATGTTCATCCATCTCTTGATTGTTATTCTTCCCACTTGTATCGTCTACCTCTTGCTCGCTTGCCCTCAACCTTGCCTTCCAGTATGGTTTTTATAAGAGTATCCTGTCTTTTAATATTTCACTTGCCTCTTTATTTCTTTCATCAACTCTCTCTTCATTCCCAGTTTTTCTAGAACCTCTGCATTTGATTGTATTTGTTTCCATGAAACACAACATATTATTCTGTATATCCACATCTCCAGGGCTTCTATGCAACTTTCTAGTTGCTTGTTCAATGTCCAGGCTTCCGCGCCATACAGTAGTGTTGAATATACGTAGCATTTGACAATTCTCAATTTTAATGCGTTATTAATCTCTCTAGATGTTTACT